>VIEB01000614.1:413967-451477 GCA_006547085.1 Malus baccata | reverse complement strand
CTGTGGGTTTCATATTTTAACTTTTTTTTTCCCAAAAAAAAAAAAAAAAAAAAAAGGTAAATTACATATAAGTCCTCAAGTTTGAGGTCTATTACAACCTCATACAACATCTTTAAAACATTTCACTTTCATACCTCACATACTATTTTATTTCAAAATAATATATTTGTTACATTTTCTATCTATTGATCAATTAAGTGCTACATTTTCTATCTATTGATCAATTAAGTGCTAACATGGCTGCCACATTTGTGCCACGTGGCTGCCAAATGCGTGCCACATGGCATAAAAAATATTTTTAAAAAAAAATCCTTAATCTTCTAAATTATTAAAAATAAAAATAATAATAAAAAAACCCAGAAAACCCAGTTCCCACTGACACACCCTCCCCCCAGATCCCATCAACCACCCCCTTGCGAAACCCCGATCTCATATCCCCCATGGCCGAAGTCTAGATCTCCCCAACCCCCCCCCCCCAAAAAAAAACAAAATCATCTTCCATCCGTCGTCCGCACCCATCCTCCACCTCCTCTGCGCACCCATCTTCCCATCTTCTCCACCCCTCCTCCCTCCCCCCTGGTCGCTGCCCACCCCTCAACCCAAGCCCAACCTGCAACCTAGAAAGAAGAGGAAAAAAAAACTCAGCGCACCCACTCTCGCACGCATCCTTTTTCCTCCTCTACACATCCCACTCCTTAAATCCACACTCATTGGGGAAGACGGGATCTGGGTTGCAGGGAAAGGGAGATGGATTTTATTTTTTCTTTTTTTTCTTTTCTGGGTTGGAGGTAGTGGGTGCTGAGGAGGAGGTAGAGGTGAAGGAAAAATTTTGTCCTAGCTAAGAACATGTGAGAAGCTTTGACAAAAAAAAAAAAAGAACATGTGAGAACATTTGAACACATATGCAAACTAATAACACATTAAAGTAGGCATGCATTCAAAACAATTCTAAAACCCATGACTTTCAAAGCCTAGTGAATGGTGAATCACAAAACTCTTTAACAATATTAAAGAGAGGGAAGGATTTAGAGATTCATTACCCTTGAAGCTCATCCTTGTTTACACAAGGAATTCACCCAAGTAGAGGGTCTTCAAGTCACCTCCTAGCTCCTTGGATCTTCCTTGTGTTTTTCTTCTTTTTGATGCTCCTTTGCTCCTTGAGGATGTGAGGAAAGGATCCCCAAGAACACCAAAGATTTGGTGTCTCTAAGTCTCCACACTAAGGATGAGGATGGATGACTTAGAGAAGAAAAGATTGCTAGCTAAATCTTCCCTAAGTGGCCGGCCTCTTTTAAAGAAAAAGAGAGAAAGTGTTTCTCTTCTTTTCTTCAAGAAAACCCTAATGAGAAAAAGCTATAAAGTTGACTTTATACTACATCATATGTGAGTGGCAAACTTGTAATTAATTCAAGTTTGCATCCACTCACCATTATGTCCGGCCTTGTCTTTGTTATTGGGCTAATTGCCCATTTTGTTTTAGTTGTCATACAACTTAAACATAATGGGCCTTATGGACCAAAACACTTTTGGGCCCCGAAACCCAAAACCAACTTAAAAGCCTAATACGAACCTTTCGTAAAATTAATTAACTAATTAATTAATCTTGACCATTCTCAATTAAACCATTTAATTGCTTATCCATCTCATTTATATTTATGCACTTTCATCCTTACTCGGTGTACGATCCATTAGGTTCCAATTAGCAAGGCAGTGGGCGATTGTTACTCTTAACGATCGATTGTGAATTGAAACAACATTTCAATTCTCCCTTTGTTGAAGATTAGTGTTTGCTAATCTTCAGGGCTTCCACAAACCATGAGTGACACCTAGCAGTATGTCATGGCTACCCAAGCTAAGTAGAAGTGGTTGGAGAACCTATCCAGTTACAATTACAATGCAATACGGTCCTTCTCTAATACAACACTCTTAACCACATTGTTTGAGTGATAGTTTGTTTCATGTCTACTATCCAATGTGATACTTCTTTATATGATTCAATTGAATATGATTTGGAACAAACTTCCTAAGTCATATTCATATGCTTTGGCCAAAGACTCCCGAATCATATCTTAGAGTATTCTCCCTCCACCATGGAAGGTTAGAGATCCCTTGTTGTGCATTCATATGCCTACATGACTACCCCAACAATGTCGTGGACACTCTCGATGGAATGCCTTTGACATGATCAAAGATCCAGGACCTAACTGTGGATGCAAATTTCTTCCTCCTCGATCTTGGACGATTTTGCACCTACAAAACAATTAACACCTTAGGTTAAGGCCAAGAGCCTCACGCGCCCACGATGAATGGGGGGGGGCTTTGGCCGAAGAACCTCCGATGCCAAAGTTAGAATTTAGAGAGAAAGAGTGTTTAGAGAATTTTGGGATTTTTGCCAAAGTGTTGGAAATTGGTGTTGTGTGGATAATGAGAGTATATTTATAGGGATAGGAGGTGGTTAGGGTTTTTTGGGTTTGATTTAGGTTTAATTAGCCAATTTATTTGGCTATTAAACATAAAATGAATGTTTTGGTGGTTTTTTGTATAATTGGCTAATTGAATAAGGAAAAAATGAGGTAAAAACATATATGGAATGAAATAGGTTTTGAATTGTTACCCATTTTGGGTACTCCTGACTTGGTTGATGGATGATTCTCCACTGCTCGCGTGTAGGAAACCCGGTATGCCTCGAGGGTATTTTTGTCCTCTTTTGTCCAAAAGTCCACGTGTCGCCTAGTGAATATTTTTGGCTCCACAAATGCCCCCACACCTGTTGGGCTGCTCGCAGAAAATGGCGGCAGGTGTAGAGATTTTCTTGCTTTAGGAAACTTAGGACTGCTTCCTATTTTGATGTAGATTCTCTCTTTAATAGGAAATTAGATCCTTCTAGGAAAGGGAAATAAATTTCTCTCAAAGCCTATTTAAGTCCACCTTAAGTGGGTTATTAAATCAACTTTGGAGAGCGATTTATTCTACCCTACAAGAGAGAGATAGCTTAGAGGATATTTGTTCCCCCTCCTCTAGCAATCTTCTACATCTTGCCCGTGCAAATGACCGTCTTTCGTTGCTTTCTTCGTCTTCTTCGTGCCGCACCGATGTAAGAAAAATTTAATTTTTCTTGCCTTATTCTTGGATAGTGCTATTGCGGGGTAGCCGTCGGGGTGGTGCGGCACGTCGGCTGGCAGGGGCCAGGAGCTGGCTCGGCATGAGCTGAGGAGATGTTGTGGCAGGGACCACTGCTTGGGCAGCTTGGCTTGGCTTGAGCCAAGGGCAGCTTGTGCAGCTGGGGTTGAGGATTGTGGCGCTAGGGCGCAGTGTTAGGCGAGCCGCATGGCTCATGTCCTTTGGGCTCTTGGACCTGACTCGGGCCAAGCTAGCGATTGAGAGAAATAAGGAGATTGCGGGTCTCATAGGCTGCTGGAATGTTGGGCATGCAGGCCTTCTGCCTGCTGGAATGCTGGGTTGAGCTCCCCTGCTGAGTACCATGAATGTCGTTGGCTGCTTAGTCCTCTTTGCTGAAAGAAAGGTGAGCTGCTCCAGAAAGATGAGGTAAAGAGGATCAAGGCGGATGCATTGGCTCGTCTGATCGCTGTCGTGGAGCTTACTATGAATGAAGATGGAAAGAAGAGATCTTCCCCGCCTGCTCATGAGATGCCAGTTAAGAAAAAACTGAAAACTTCTTCTGCTGCTCATGAGGGTCCGCTTGCTACCGAGAGGTATGTGATTGACATGACTTCTTCTAATGGGAAGAAAAACAAGGCTGCTAGATCTGAGCATGTGGCGTCTTCCATGTTGAGAATGGCTAGTACAATTGTGGATAAGATTGCTCAGCGTAAAGGTTTTATCATGCCCCTAGTGCCGAAGTCTGTACCAGGACGTTCTTTGGGAGCCAAGTCCGGTTCACCTTTGTAAAGACTTGCTATTATGAAGAGTGGTAAGGTGGACTCTGCTGCTAAAGTGGCGCCAAAGCCTGCTCCCTTTACTGCTGAGATTGATTCGCCTCAGATTCAAGATCTTATGCTTGCAATTTCTTAGCTTCGTTTCGCTGCTTATGCTAAGAAGGGAGTGGATGAGCTTCTCTATTTCTCCAAAAGACTTGCTTGCTTTTACTTTTAAGGCTTCCATTGGTGAAGTAGTTGGAGAAGTTAGTGCCCAGACTGGGGCAGCCGGGGGTGAAGCGCCGGATGATGCCGCTAATAAGAGCGTTACGGTTGTTGAAGGTGTGGCGACCGAGTAGTCGTGGGATGTCCAAGCTGCTGTAGTGTAGTATTTTAGGTAGCCTTTAGGATTTTCTTTGTTTTTCCTTGTAGCTCTTGTTTTGCTTGAACTCATTCGGCCTTTGCTAGTTGTTTATAAACATGTTTTCTTTCTTTTTTCTTCATCTTCACTTCTTTTGTTCATGCCCTAACCTTTAGACTTGATAGACCAGTGGCAGGCATGCTACTTTTTTATAAGCAGACAAGCTCGTGTAGCCTATGCAGCCGTAGGTGTTGGTGTAGAACTTTGCAAAGTTTTTAGCCATAGGGTTGGCAGCCGGATGCCTTACTTACAGAAGAAGACAAGTTCGCGTAACCACTAGGCTGTTAACCTTAACTTTCTTCAATTCCGTAGGTTGCGTAGCAAGTATCACAACACTTTAGGACTTGGTGTAGGTTGTTCCGCGCTTGGCAGAGGTGAAGCTTATCGACTACGTAGCATATCGGCAGTGGATAAAACTTCGTATATGCGCGCTAGCTTGTTTAAGCTTTCACAAGAATGTGCGGTTGTATAAGTCTAGCGCGGCTTTATTGCTCGAAGGGTAAGTCGTAGGCAGTCTTCCGGAATCCGTAGGCTACCTTAGTGCACTCGGTAGCAGCTTTAGGATTCCAGGGCAGCCGTCCATCGGATGTACTGCGTAATGTGCCCTCTCCGTCTCTAGGGCCCGGTTCCCCACGGATTAGGCCAAGAGACCCAAAATCCTTCAGTTAGCTAAGCCTTGAAAAAGAACATTCCGGCTCCTTCTAGGAACCCTGGCGCACGCCATCGTGCATCTAGTTATACTAGGGCAGCCAGGCTCATCCACGTCTGGATATTCGGAGTGTAAAGTTTATCCTCCCGTCTTGGAAAGCTGACCCATATGGGTGTCGGGGAATTGGTTTACCCTCTCGCACTGGAGAGCAATTAGTTTACCCTCTCATACTGGAGAGCATGGTTGGTCCCTCGGGGGGCGCAATTCCTGCGATGGGTCCTTAAGAAGGGCGCAGTCTTCTTTTGAAGTGCCGGAGTGATCAGTTGTTGTAAGCATGCAGCCGAGCCAAGTTGTGATTACTTCTGAATTCCTCATTGAAAAACGAGTGAAACGAACGAGAACTTAGCTGTAAGGTAGGAACTGCATAACAACTGGATAGTCCTCGACTTGTGAGGTGGTTCCTGTCGAGCTTCTTAAGTCTTCGGGCTTTTATGTAGTGGGAGGTCACACATGTTACTTCTTCAGATTGTAGGCGCTCCACTACTTTTCGATCTTTTTATCGTTTCATGGTAGCGGGGGTATAATTACTCTTACCGCCTATTCTGCTGAGCTTGTACGGACCTTCCCAGATAAGATCCATCTTTTTGGATGTTTCGGCCTGCCTATTGCCTTGAGGATATCTCGGCATGGACATATGCTGCTTGATGCCATATTTTTTGAAGAACTTCGCCAAATCTTTGCCCACGAATTGCAGGCCGTTGTTGGTGACGATGGATTAAGGGATGCCAAATCGGTAAATGATGTTCCTCCATATGAAGCACCCTATGTCCGTCTGAATCGTGGTCGTCATGGGCTTTGCTTCCACCTATTTGGTAAAGTAGTCGGTTGCCACGAACCACGACTGCTCGCAAGCCTTTGTAGTTAGATGCGTCGTTGACATGCAAATGCCAGAAATCTTCATTAAGGGAATATGTGCGGCTAAAGTGTGCTCGACTGCCTTCGGGGCATCGTTGGGCCGAGTTGTTGCGTTCATCAGAAAACTTTGCATCTGCCAGGGTCTACGCCTTTATCGTCGCTGGTTTGGATTCGGCAGAATAGTGCATCATGATGATGACTACAGGTAACTGTAGAATACAGGTAGTCGGGCCCCCAGCTCTTCTCGCATGATGGTAGAGCTTATTGCTACTTTAGATACCGTCAAACATGCGAATAAGTCCTCCGCTGCTTCTAGGGAGGTGATGTCGGGTACTTCTTCAAGTCCTTGAATGTGCATTGGCGAGCCTCATCCCAAAGTGCATGCTTATCTGCTAAAGCAAAAGAGTCTGCCAGAGTTAGATCTTCTTTCATGATCAATTTTCCGAATAGCGGGTGGTCTGCTGGAAGTCCTTTTTGGAAGGCTGCTCTAGCTATCGAGTCGTTGCATCCGACTATTTTTGCCTTCTCTACTTTGAACGTCCTCACATAGTCGCGAAGCGACTCCTTTGGGTTCTTCTTGACGTCGAACAAATGGTCAGACTTCTTTTTGATCGAGCAATAGGATGAATATTCTTTGGTGAAAACCAAAGAAAGTTCGTAGAAATTCCAGATGGATTGTGGCGGCACGGTGTAGAACCAATCTTGGGCCTCGCCTTGTAGAGTGGTGGCGAATATCTTGCACATGAGATCATCGTTGTTTCGATAAAGGATCATTGCACTTTGGTAACGTTTTAAGTGTCTCTCCGGGTCTTCATCCCCTTTGAAAGATGTGAAATGTGGCATGCTGAACTCGCGTGGAGGCTCTGCCTGCTCGATCTCCTCCATGAAAGGTGACCTGCTTATGTTGGTTATGTTCTGTCGTAGTGCCTCGTCGGTGACCTCGTTGCGTTGGAAATCATGCAATCGCTTGGTCAATAGTCTTTCTACTTCTTCCTGAATTTGCCTTTGTTGGGGTAGCGGAGCTCTCGGCTGCCCCCAGTCATGACTTGCTGGTCTAGGCTGCTCTTCCATATGTTTAGCTCGTCTATGCCGCGGATGCAGTTCATGTGATGCGTTCCTAGTAAGCGAGCGAGTTCTTCGCAGGTTGCTGGTTGAACTTGAGCTGGATTAAATGACTGCTTCTCTCCGTCCGTCGTGCTGCCTACTCTGATGTGAGGTGGAGAACGCTCCTTGTGGGCTTAGCTGCGAATAGACACTTTGCCCGGAAGGTTGTTCATGTTGACTATCAGAGTATAACCCTAACCATGAATGTATGCTCCTCCGTGGGCCTAGTCGAGAGTGCATGCTCATTCGCGCTCTAAGACGGGAATGTACACTGCCCAAATGTTCGGCTCGTGGCTGCTTGCCGAGACGCTGCTGGAAATGTCCGTCTGCCCTTGTCCTACTTCGGGATACCTCGTCCGGGGCACGTTGGATCCCAATGTGTTGCAAAAATTGATTCACCAAGGTTGTCTGTTGTGCAAGGGCGCTCGTCAACTCTATGACTTGTCGAGACAAGTGTTGTTCGCCATTTGGTTTGGAAGAGCTTGGAAAGAATGCGCCTCTTTGGGCAGTGGAAGGATGGTAGACTCCGGGCACAAGATTTGAGTTCGGAAATGTCAAATCTACGAAAAAATGTGGTGAGAATGCACCGGTTCGATGGTAGGTCCGGATGGTTGAGATAGTCTTGGGCCGACTTGGGCTGCTTGGAAAGCCACTGGAGCAGGATAGGCAGTGAGAGTGGGCTGCTCGTCGAGAGCAGGCTGGGTCATGAAAGCAGGCTGCTTGGTAGGAGTAGGCTGGGCCACGAGAATGGGCTGCTCGACGAAAGCAGGTTGGGCCACGGGAGTCGGCTGCTTGACGGAAGCAGGCTGGACCACGAGAGTGGGCTACTCGTCGGGAGCAGGTTGGGTCACGAGAACAGGCTGCTTGGCAAGAGCAGGCTAGGCCACGGGAGTGGGCTGCTCAATGGAAGCAGGCTGGACAACAGGAGTGGGCTGCTCGTCGGGAGCAGGCTGGGTCACGAGAGCAGGCTGGGCCGCGAGAGCAAGTTGCTTGGCAGGAGCAGGCTGGGCCACAGGATTGGGCTGCTCGACGGAAGCAGGCTGGACCACGGGAGTGGGCTGCTCGTCAGGAGCAGGCTGGACCACGGGAGTGGGCTGCTCGTCGGGAGCAAGCTGGATCACGAGAGCAGGCTGGGCCACGGGAGTGGGCTGCTTAACGGAAGCAGGCTGCTCAATGCGCGGTGCATGTGAATGCGAGGCTTGGGCTTGGGTCCACGTAAACTTGGATGGCACGGCTTGGGTCGTGGTCTTGGTACCGTGAGCCTTGGATGGCAGGCTCGAGCCGTGGTGAAAGCTCCATGGACCTCGCCACGAATGGCTACCGAAGTAACCACCGCGGTGGTTCCCATGGTGGCCGTGGTGAAGGCACCATGGACCTCGCCGTGGGTGGCTACCGAGGTAGCCACCGCGGTGGTTCCCATGGTGGAAACTCGTGGTGGTGATGCCGCTCCCCTTATTGTCGCATTTTGCCTCATGGATCTCCGCAATTCCATTTGTTGTATATTAGAATTTTCATTTGTGGAATTTTCTAAATTTCTAGCCATTATATTTTGCTTATACGTTTTATTAAAGAACCTTTGCAAGTAAAAAATTCTAATAATAAGAACGTATGAAAAATATTCAAATGGACTAAAAAATAAAGAAAAAACCTTTTTGTGCGAGAGTCTTCTACGAGTATGGATTTCAACTCTCAATGAAAGCACCAATTTGTGGATGCAAATTTCTTCCTCCTCGATCTTGGACGATTTTGCACCTACAAAACAATTAACACCTTAGGTTAAGGCCAAGAGCCTCACGCGCCCACGATGAATGGGGGGGGCTTTGGCCGAAGAACCTCCGATGTCAAAGTTAGAATTCAGAGAGAAATAGTGTTTTAGAGAATTTTGGGATTTTTGCCAAAGTGTTGGAATTAGTTTTTTGGTGAGAATGGGAGTATATTTATAGGGATAGGAGGTGGCTAGGGTTTTTAGGTTTAATTTAGGTTTAATTAGCCAATTTATTATGATAAATTTGCTAATTAAACACAAAGGGAATAAATGGATGGTTATAGAATCAATTAGCTAGCTTAATTGGGGTAGTAAAGTGGGAAAAGATAGGGAAGGTAGAAAGCTTAAGGGGATGGCCGGTCATGTGATGTTTTAGGGTTGAATTGGTTGTATTTTGTGGTTATTTGGATATAATGGATGGTTTAATTGAGAATTAATGGGTTAATTAGGCAATAAACCCATTAATTAGCCAATTAACATAATTTAAAAGGAATGTGTTTGGGAATTACCTTGTAGAAAGGATTTGATGAGATTGACTTTGAATTGTTACCTATTTTGGGCACTTCTGTCTTGGTTGAAAGAGGGTTGCCCGCTGCTTGCGCGTAGGAACCTCGTTGTACTGCAAGGATATTTTTGTCCTTTTTGTCCAAAAAAACCCACGTGTCGCCTTGTGAATATTTTTGGCTCCACACTAACCATTAGACATCTATGATGCCTCAGGTCAAAGGACTACTTTGCATATTGCAACTAACAAGTTCTTACATGACATGTATGTTCGAACTCTCTTTTGATCGTAGTTCAGTGTACTCGATTACCCTTTCGAGCACATACGTGTTTGTTTTAGTGTCCAACACTTAATGACTTGAGACTAGTCATACTCATGCTTGAGTTGACATAACACATACTAACCTTAGCGGATTGTCAATGCCCAATTGGCAATCCTATGGCTAGGAACGTTTTAGGAATGAACATAAGAGAAATGTCTCGTTAATCTAACTTGCTTAGATCACTTATCTCTCAGATTAAATACTTTCCTTGGATTCCCTTATTGCTTAAACACATGATACAATAAATAGTGATTAACAATAAGCTTTGCCCTTCATTAAATATATAATAGTTTAATACAATAAGTATTCGAAAAGCTATTACATCAAATGAGTGACTTTGTGGGCATACTTCCAACAAGAGTATAGGGTGCACGGTGGGTTTGGGGAAGACGGGAGGGGGAAGAAAGGGGTGGGTTGCAAGGAAGGGGGGGTCAGGGAAGATGAAGATGGGGTTTTTTTTTTCCTGTCCTCTTCTTCTTCTTCTCGGTTGCAGGTTGGGTGGGTGGGGGTTGCGGGTTCAGCTTTTGGTTTTGGTTTTGGTTTTTTTTTTAATTTAAATTTAGAATATTTAGGTTTTTTTAAAAAAAATAAAAATTATTTTTCTTGCCACGTGGCACACATTTGGTAGTCAGGTGACACAAATGTGGCAGCTATGTCAGCACTTAACAGAATAATGGATGGAAAATGTAATGGATGTATTATTTTGAAATAAAATAGTACGTGAGGTATGAAAGTAAAATGTTTTAAAGATGTTGTATGAGGTTGTAATATATCTCAAACCTGAGAGGCTACTATGTAATTTACCTAAAAAAAAAAAAGAACATGATAGAGGACGACTAAAAACTTCTCTATATGCTTCTAGAGAAAGGTTTTTTAAGGTTTATATTACAGTGCCCTCTATATGTCGTTGGTCTCGTTTGGTATAAGGGATTGGATTTGAATAGAGAAGAATTTTTAAGGTATGCTTAAAGAAGGAATGGAAGGATTAAAAGGGTTGAGTTTTCATCATCTGTCAAATCCCCTCAAAATGAAAAACCATTTTCCTCTACCATCAAAGTACCTTGAATTTAGGGTGCATTTACATAAGGGTAATGGGAATAAAAAAACGGAATTGAATTTCGATTACGGATTACACCGGTGTTTACTAATGTGAGAGGAATAAAAAACCGTGTGGGACCCAGATGAATTCCGGAATTACACACCGGAATTTCCCGGAGTCAGATTCTCTATTGAATTCCTTGAATTGGTGTCCTCCAGAAATCAGACTTTTGTTCCTAAATTGCCCTCTCAATTTTTCTTCTGCAAATCCACCAAAATTGGGAGGTGGCAGGGGAGGTGGGAGGACATGTGAATATGGGAGGCAGTGGAAGGATCTGTTAATATGTGAATCGAGACTTCTGCTCTTGCTCCCTCAGTATTATGAAAGGCCACCCGTACTCATCGAATGCCAGCGCCATCGCTGCACCAACACCCTCTTCTCAAATCTAACCACGATGCTTCTCGATTCACTTGTTCCCCTCACTCTCACTTCTCTTCTTCCCTCTTTGGACTAGGTCTAGGCCCTTCTCTGTTTAAAGCATCTTCTTTTATGGGAGTGCTTTGGAAGACGGTGAAGAAAAGATGAGGATGAGAAGATGGGAGGGAGAAAAGATAAGTTTGTAAAGATAAATTTAATTTTATATAGATAAACTTAATTTTTAATAATTATAGCATAAAAATAATTTATTTTCAACAAGGACAATTTAGTAATCAAGCTAGTTTTAATTCCGATTCCAATGAACTAGTAAACAATATATATGGAACTAGTATCATTTGTATTCCGATTCCAGTTTAGTTTAGTAAACAACTTTAACAGGAATCTAATTCTGTTTCCTCCTCAATTCAATTCATCATCAATCCAATTCCTCATCAATTCAATTCCCCTCAATCTGATTATGGATTAGTAAACTAGCCATTAGAGAATTATCTATTTCAATCTAATCCTTTATACTGAACAAGGCCTTAGGTTTATAGAACATCTAGAAACTGTAATTATGTGCACTCTTACAACATGTTCTCCATTACATCCACATATATATATATATTCATATTCAAGCTGATCCAAATTGTATGAATATTGTTCAGTCTCGAATAACATTCGTTTCATCATTTTACCTTGAGAATTCCTTAATAATCTTTGATCATACATAATGGGCAACTTATGTTTTTAGAGCCGTAACTTTGCGTTTGGATGAAAAAAAAAATTAAGAGTACTAAAGAATTCCCAAATGATGAAATTTAATTTTGGGAAAATTAGGATTTCATCCTTTCTCCACAATATTGTTTGATTGAAATCCTTTTTTTTTTTTTTTAGTACATCAATATTTTTACACTAGGGGGAGGGGGAGTTCGGCCAAACCACACAATGGGCAGCCTAATTTGATATTGAATTCGTTATTCATTAGATTCGAACCTAAGATCTCTCACTTCTAAGCGAAGAGGAATACAACCAGACCGTAGTACTAAGTAGCTGATTCAAATCTTATTAATTAGTTTTCAATTTTTTTTTATCAAAGTCCTTAGACTTTGTCCAAGTCACCATTTAACTTGCCAACTCAACATTTATATTAATTTAAAAAAAAATAAAACAACCTAAAATTGAATGTTTATCTCCTAAATTTAAAGCAATTAATTATCAATCTAAATTTATTATATTCTTAAATGTTACATTCTATTTCTCACCTTCTTTCTAAATCATCTCTATCTATTCTTGTTTCTTTGTCTTCCCCATACTTTCGACTCACTGTGCTGTGCAACACCTCAACTCAGTTCAGTCATCAATTTTTTTTTCTTCTTTTTAGTAAAAAAAAAAAAAAAAAAAAACTGATATTAATACTTATTGTTTAATATGTGGTTGTCTACACCTATATATTACGGGTACAATTCAGTTTCTCTATACATATATTTCTTCGAATGCAATTTTCTTTTATTGCTTAAATTTCGTTATACATATTATATGGGTACAATGTTTTTGGGTTGTTTTAGTATGTGTTCCACATAGTATAGGTACTTTCATTTGGTTGTTTGACGCAGCACGAAGCAATGAAAATGTTACCAGTGTAATCCCTTATAGAACAAAGTTATTGGAGTCCACCAGTTTGATAGAAATCCCAAAGGATAATTTGATTAATTGATTGAAAAGTGAAAAGATGATTACAAAGCCATGGCTTAAATAAACATTTTACAACCTCTTGGAAAACTCAAAAGATTTAGGAAATTAAAATGAAAATAATTGACATATAGTAAAGCCCTTGAAACCCCAAAAGACTCCATTTATTAGTAGCCTACTGTTTTGATGACTTTCTGCAAAAGATGGCTCAAGCCACTTTTGTGGGAGAATTGAACATCACTTCTACAACCACACCAGAAATGAAAGTAGCGTTCATTCAACAAGAAAAGTTCAAAATATAAACTTTCGAGTAACACGTGAATTACCAATTCTCCAATCACTTTTCTTTATTGCTCGCCGCTTCCTTCTTTTAATTTTATTGCATGTGAAATAATCGGATTTCTATCCTACATCAGACTCATCCACTTGAAATGAACTCGGCCTCGAGTTCGTCTTGAAGCGGTCTTGATAGCTAGTAGATAACTCCCTTGTTAAGAAAATAAATTCTTCAACTTGAGAAGCCCAACTTTCCGTATACTTGGGTGGAATAATCATGAAATTAATTCCATAAATAAGATCGAAATATGGCAATTGGGAATCAAAATATTCTTCCTTTCTCAATTCTCTTGTTTGGTCAACAATAGAATTTAAATCCAATTTACTAGACTCATGATTCTCCTTAGTCATGACAGATTTTGATTCACTCATACCTTGAATTTCTTGAGTCTCCACTTCTAAGTTGTCATGTTCGGGAGATCTTCATCAACAAGATTTTCACCAAGGAAAATTAATTTTTTTTTTTTGGCCTCCACCGTTTCTTGGCATAATGATATATCATTCTCCATCACTTTAGCTTCTTTTCTGATGATTGGTTGACCCATCTTTTCCAAATACAATTCGTATAAATCAGAAAAGAATTGCTTAACAATTAGTCGCTTCAACCAATGCCAAGTTTGGATAGGACATTTACCTTGTTGTTAACTAGATTCTTGCATATGATCACACCATAAACCCACGTCACCATCTAAACAAGAAGCAACCATCTTCACCATCTCTCTTTCTGGAATTGGTTGTGTCTTGAAAAGTTTTTCTACATCCTCAACCCACAAGAGAAAACCTTCAATGCAATCATTTCCGAATAAAATAGGAATATCTTCAACATTAACTATATGAGATTGGCTAAGGCAATTTCCTTTGTGCACACCACATCTGTAACAGCCCATCCCTAAAACATTATGGTTTTTATAATTTTAATATGTGAAAGGACAGAAATGCCCTATGGGGGCAAAGCGTGATTTTTCGAGGACTTGTGTGACTTTGTCATGTTTATTGACATATTCGGATAGAGCTCAATCTTATGGATGCGTAGTCACAGGTAGAAGTGATTTTGGAGTTTCAATAAGGTTTCGTGGAATTACGAACCCGAAAGTATTTGGAATAAATCATTACGTTAATTATCCTTCACTATATTTTATTATTATTACTAAATGATTTATATGATATATGTTTGGGTGTGACTGGGGGGAAAAGGGGGGAGGAGGAGATTGGGCGGAACTGCCCAATTTGAGGAGAGAAGAAGAGAGGGTTGCTGCCCTATCAGGAAGGAGGAAGATGGGAGGACGAATAAGGGAGAGATCAGGGAGGGAAAGGAGGAAGATGAGAGGCACCTAACCATGATCTCCTTCCACTTGACCCGTTTCTGACCCGTGTAACCCGAACACCCGTGTGTTTTCCGATGGTTTTTCTCTAAATATCCGGCGAGTTACAACCTCCCATCATCACTAAAGATCACCCCCAACACCCCATTATTCCCCTCTAGCCAAAATAGACATAAATTGGTTAAGATTTCATGAAGATTGTACCTTGGGTGCCGCGGCCCTCCTTGTTCGAATTCCCCCAAATCTGAAACTAATTGGATCAATTAGTACCACCATTAGACTTCCCTTGAGGTATGAAACAAAGCCCAATCAGTTGTAGGAGCGTTGGAGTGAGTATGAAGGTCAAATTGAAGCATACCATTTTCTAGGGTTCCGGCAGGTTTGAGCAAAATTGGAGTTTTTCCTAGCCAAATTGGCCTTGGCCGCAGGTATAAAGTTTGCTCTACTCTTTGAGATCTTCATTTCTGTAATTTTTGAGAATTTTTAGAAATAGTTGAATTTTTCGGCGAGCCGGGGCGGCCAACCGCCACCCGCGGTGGCTGGTGCGGCAACGCGTGGCCAAGGGACCGTTGATATTATTCTTAGGCTAATTAGATGCCTTGAGTTCAGTTTTGGTAGTTGTATGATGTAGGTTGATTGTTGGAATCTAAATTCTCTACGTTACGTTAATAGGTCATTATATTAATCGATGATCCGACTGTTGGATCATCACCAAACTTTAATATGTTATAGTACATAATATTTGAGAACCATAGGAACTTACGGATTGGGAATCTGACATACGGATCTTCCCAAACTGGATTTGTAAGTTCATAAAATAAAATGTTGACCGCCACTTGATTTTGGCAATCGGCGGAGATCCGACCGTTGGAGTATAATGAAACCTTAGGATGTTATTCTAGAAGTATAATGTGGATCTTTGGAAGCTATGGATTGGAAATCTGTGATGCAGATCTTCCGAATTGAATTGCGTAGGGATGTTTTTTTATGTAAATTATGTATTTTATCGATCAGAACTCTGAGATGTGATTCGATAATTGGCCGTAGGTGACGATGGTTTGTGATGTCTCGATATGCATGCTAGGAAGTCGTAGCGCGGACCTCAGGTGAGTGGGTTTTTCCATTCTATCGTGTATTTTATATATATATATATATGTGTGTGATTGACAATTCCATAAATGTTTATAAATTGATTATTGCTTAAATTCACTGTAAATGCTTTGAAATACTATCGTGAACTACGAATGGCTTGATCGCTGTTTAGGGTACAAGGCAGTCTAACGAGACGTTAGATGCAGCCATATAAGAAATGAGATTAAATAATCAAGACATAAGCCTTGTTTAAGGAATTGAGCAATGCGAGGGATATTGGTGAAAAAAATGTGCGTTTAACTTTATATTTTGGTGATTAATAGTTAGTACACTGTATTATATAATTGGAAATATTATGAAATGTTTTAATTTTAGATTTCATCATGGCATATCCATACGTATACTCCTTGCACATAATTATTGTGAACGCTCTGAAGTGAAAAGGTGAGCGCAGGACACACAGGTAAGTTTAGGTAAGTTTAGGTAAGTTCAAGTAAGTATATGGTATTAGTTGAATTGATGGGGTTATGATATGACTACATTTTTTTTTTAAGCAACTCCAACATTGTCCTACAAGTTGCATAGTAGGCAACTACGGCATTGTCCTACATGTTGCTTATGAGTCGTACATGTTGTATTAGATGCATTTAAAGCTCATAAACCTGCACCCTGGTGTTAGTGCTCCCGCCTATGACCAAGGCAAAGTCCTTCACGTAATGTTCACCTCCCGCACCATACACTCATCTTGAATTCAAGGTAGGTGCACAGGCTTGTCGTACAGACCACTATAGGTGGTTCCAACTCGTAGGTGACTCTTCACGTGATCGTAGCACTTAAGCGTATTCATTTACACCCAGTCCTATCGTACATGCCACTACTGTGGTTCCGACTTGTGTGCAGGCGTAGTGCCGTATAGGTCACTAGAGGTGACTCCGACTTATGTGCTAGCAATGATTAATGAGTTATGAGTACAATCGTACAGGTCACTAGAGGTGACTCCGACTTATATGCTAGATATGAGTGATGAGATATGGATAAGTCGTATAGGTCACTATAGGTGACTCCGACTTACGAGCTAGCATATGTAATGAATACATGATGAGCTAGCATATGTAATGAATATATGATGAGTTAGCATACGTGATGAATATGTTATGAGCTAGCATACATAATGAACATGTGATGAGCTAGCATATGTAATGGATATGTGACGAGCTAGCATATGTAATGAATATGTGACGAGCTAGCATACGTGATGAATATGTTATGAGCTAGCATACGTGATGAATATGTGATGAGCTAGCATATGTAATGAATATGTGACGAGCTAGCATATGTGATGAATATGTGACGAGCTAGCATATGTGATGAATATGTTATGAGCTAGCATATGTGATGAATATGTTATGAGCTAGCATATATGATGAATATGTGATGAGCTAGCTTATGTGAGGAAATATGTGATGAACTAGTATATGTGATGAGATATGGGTAAGTCATATAGGTCACCCTAGGTGACTCCGACTTGCGTACTAGCATGAGTTATTAATCGCATGATTATTTAGTATTATTGATGAGATGTTGTGTTGTGGTATATTATGATTTTTTTGGAAATTATACAGGTGTGGTAGAGAGGGATTATAATGTTTTATATGTTTTCTATTAATATTTTACCTTCAGGGCCACTCACCCTTGTCTTGTCTTCACCCTCTAGCTTTTATTAGTTGAGCTTTCTTATCGTCGAATATTTGTTGCAATTCTTAATGTTGGAGATTATTTCGAGAGTACGATTCTTAATTCACTCTTTTGTACTTGCTTATACTCTAACGTCACGTGTGAAGTGGGTTTATTCTCGCTCACCAGTACACTTTGGTGTTTAGGCACTCTTATGTTTAAATTTATTCACAATTTTCCACATCATCACCCCCCTGTTATGGCTTCGTCACCTTCCAGGTGTCGGCCAGCACACAGCATAGCTCGATTCGGAGTCCTAGTGGACATTTCGGGTCGAGGTGTGTCAACATCTATTGTAACAACCTCGCGATCAATGTCGCTTAAGGTATATCTTTTCCCACGATCGATTGCCATTAGGACAGAGCAAATAGGATAATCAACGATGCCAAGATGGGAGAAACCTGCTTTGGTACCAATTGATGCAACATGAAGCAACGAAAGGGTTACCAGCGTAATCCCTTATAGAACAAAGTTACTGGAGTCCACCAGTTTGATAGAAATCCCAAAGGATAATTTGATTAATTGATTGAAAACTGAAAAGATGATTACAAAGCCATGGCTTAAATAAACCTTTTACAACCTCTTGGAAAACTTAAAAGACTTAGGAAATTAAAATGAAAAAAACTGACATATAATAAAGCCCTTTAAACCCCAAAAGACTCCATTTATTAGTAGACTGCTGTTTTGATGACTTTCTACAAAAGATGGCTCAAGCCACTTTTGTGGGAGAATTGAACACCTCTTATATGACCGCACTAGAAATGAAAGTAACGTTCATTCAACAAGAAAAGTTCAAAACATCAACTTTCAAGATATGACCGTAGCAAATAATCTATTAACACGTGAATTACCAATTCTTCAATCACTTCTTTTCTTTATTGCTCGCCGCTTCCTTCTTTTAGTTTTATTGCAGGTGAAATAATCGGATTTTTGTCCTACATCATTGTTGCATTTTATGTACCCATATCCCGACATATCATTATATGTATATTGTTTTTCGTTGTAAAATACATCCATTTGTCAATAGATCAGTTTTGATACATTTTTTTTTTTTTAAGAATGTATCCATGTTTTTGGGTTAGAAGAATCTATCAATGTTTTGTGGTACAAGAATCTATCAATGTTTTGTGGTACATTATTCTTTTCGGTGATTTGATGAATGTACCCATAGTAATATATGTACCAATTATTTTTCTTATATGTACATAATTTTTTTATGGCAGACCATGATCTTGTAGTGACTTCTAAGTTGTGGTTTTTATATCTATAATTTTTTTTATAGGTAATTGCAAATTATGATTTTTAAATAAAAAAAAATTAGAATTGATGATACATAAATACATTTAATACTGGTATGCGCTGAGGTGTAGAAAAGTCAAGGACCTTGATAAAAAATTAAAAACTATTAAGGTTTCAGTCCAAGAAAATTGGTGAAATGAATAAGCTGAATAACTTTGAAACTTTGAAAATACAAGTCACACGAGCATAATGAACACTTGAAGAATAAGCAAGCAACAAGCATGCATAATGATTTGTACAAACTTAGAAACACATCCCTATCACACAGTCACACGTTTTATGATGTGTATGAGCTTAGAAACACATCCCTATCCCACACAGTGACACGCTAAAGCGCCATTCATGCATGCATGTACGTTCGATGCATAATTAGTTGTTATTGCCTTCCTCTACTGGACCTGCAGTAGTAATGTTGGGAGCATGATAATTTCCAGGATGGATCTTCTTGTTATTATTCCTTCCATAACCATGTACTGCAGAGACTTTACTGGTCTCTTCAACGTGTTCCTCGTCATTCTTCTTCTCCTTCTTCTCCTCCGTTTTCTCCTTCTGCCGCTTCTGCATCAGATAAACCCCTGCATAACTGGCGCCAATGGAAGACATGCCTGGGCCTCGAAGTTCGAAAGAAACTATATGCCAACTTAATTCTTGCGGGTTGGATTGGTGTAGTAAGAGACTCCAGATTATGTGAGTATTTATAGAACTTTCACACCGCTGACTGCTTTTGGTATTATCTTAAGAACCCATGAATGATTAAACTGGCATTATCTTGTTTGTTCAAAGATGGTTTTGAACACAGATACATAGAGGGAATAGTGGTGGCCACACCGCATACTTCTAACCACCAGAAGGGTAAGTGGATGCATATATGTTACATATATTTAAATGTCGGTTCATTAAAATTATGGTTACCACTCTTCTGGCAAAGCCATTAGTGCCACAAGGATACCACAAAGATGCCACATCAGCTGTGCTCAGTTTGGGAAGAAATGGAGGGCGCCTAGTGGGACATTAAATCTAATCTAGGGTTATCTAAGCTAAAGCTGCCAATTACATTCCTGAGCGGCCGACCTAACATAGTGTATATATATATTGATAGCCACACCACTATAGAAAGGTGGATATGCTGCACATTGTAACACACTAAGAAATTCTCTAATAGAATTCTTTCATTCTCTCTCAAATTATTTTCTTCTACAACACGTTATCAATACTTTTGCTCTTAACGAAATAAAAACCTGCAGTTTGGTTTCTCTCACCCCTTGGCAACAAACTTTCAATTTCTTTGAATTTTGAAAGTAGGTTCATTTTTGCGTTTTGAAGTAAGTATTTGGTTTCATGATTTCAAGTTCATGCCAAACCCATAATTATATGTTTAAATATCCCATGAAGCATGAACCCGATTATACTATTTTTTTTATTGCTTATGTGAATTTTTTTTTATCATATATCATTCTATTCTTTGCAATTCTGCGAAAGCCTCACGATTCAAAAATTAGCATGAAGCATAAACCCCTTTAATCTAGTTTTATTCATATCAAATAGAAAACGGCAGTTTGTGATTTTTCATAATAAACATGTGTGCATCATATGGAGGCTGAAAATGATGCCTCAATCCCTATTGTTGCAAAACCCTATCAACTTTATTGTTAGTGGGATTCCATAAGTAAGCCCAACCCGACATCCATAAGCGTGTCCCCTTGCTTTCGAGTTGGATGCTTGAACTAATTTTCTAGCAAAAAAAGACCAACCCATATTGCAACTGAATACATAACTCGCATTGCAGTCGAAAGCGCAATTTTTGCTTTCCAGTCAAAAGCCCAATTTGCTTCCAAACGTAGCCTAATTGCATATTCCAGTCAGATATGCGAATAATAAGAGCACAAATAATTCATTCAAGCTGCATGAATTGATTTAATTTGTTTTGAGTTTCAAGCGCACTACTTTAGAAATTTTCCAAGTCAAGAGGCACCAAAACCCGAGCCCAATTGAATTCACTAACCCGTGCCTCACTATGAGTTTACATACCTGGTCCAATTTCACACTCTTAAGCTCTTATTCACCAAATAGAAGACCCGAAGTTTTCTTGTAAAATAAACTTTTAATGTGATTTTTACATCCATTTTGATTAAACCTGAAGCTTTAAACCACCTCTTTTCCTGCAGAAAAGATATTAACTTGAACAAGTTGGACTTCATCGCTCTCTATAATGTTTACTAGTAAGTGGATGATTTGCCCCCTTTCAATTGTGGTTGACTTAGACCAAATTGCACCAATTCGGGCTCCGTCCGTCTAAGCAGATGCACCAGCTAGTTCTTTGGGAGATGCAGGCATCAAATGTTGGGGCTGTGGGCACATGAAAGGGAATAAGTAAACATAACAAAACTTTGATGAATACAAACCCAACACCAGCACAAAAAATAGTAATCCAATAAAATGTAATGAATTTCTTCTCAGAAAAGTATAAAAATAATTGTGCAAGTAAAAACAGTTATATTCTACAACTTCACATATCAAGGATGATATCACCATTCCGTCGTGTTAATGACACTAAGTTATGGATTAACGAGAAACACAATTTCTTCAGAATGAGGCGGGTGACCTATATATTATATTAAATGGCAAAGCCAAAGATGAATATCCAGGATAATACAAGTTATCAACAAATTAGAAAGGCAAATGTTAGTAGCACTTCTAGATAGTCATTCTACACTTCTACCTCTTTTTATTTTTTATTTTTTTTATTTTTTTTAGGAAGGTGTGTATGACTATTTTTTTCGGTTGTCAATAACAGCTCTCGACAAAAGTCAAAAGAAGGAAATCTTATATGACTGGTTCAAACTAATCACTTAACCAGTGTTTGAAGCCTGTTTCTAGTTGCCTTAATGCTCACAAAAATAACAATGAAAATTCAAAACCTCGCTGGTAAACTTATCAGCATTACACTAGCTTCTTACCGCTTGTAACTCATCCTCATGCTTTGGGATAAAAGCAGTATCAACTTTGCCATTTTTGAAATCCTCTATATCAAGGATAAGTTTATGATATTCAATGGTTGTCGGAACACCTGCAGCATAAGGGCAATATCTACATTACCAGCCATGAATATAGAGATATATACACATCAGCTATCTAATTCACAGCCATAACTAAAGAAATTGGCTCACACATAATTTTATTGTATACTAAATGCAGAAAATGTAACTAAAATAGAACGATTTCAACAGCTACTTTATTATTACCTGTTATAGTAGTGTCGTCAAGAGCCCTCTTCATTCGTTCAATTGCCTTTTCTCTTGTTGGTGCCCATACAATAAGCTACAATAGGAAAGCATTTCCGAAGTCAGTGGAACAAGAAACTTGAAAGTTATAATTTTATATTGTACATGCATATGAGCAACAATGGCTAGCAATGGTTTGTTGGTCCACAAACCTTTCCAAGAAGGGAATCATAGTTTGGAGGAACCACATAATCAGGATAAACATGGCTATCCATTCTAACAAAGGGACCTCCAGATGGTAAGTAGGCTGTTATTCTCCCTGTAAAAAAGGCAGAAGATTACGAATATTTGGAAAAACAATCAAATCAATGGAAATCATTAAGTGCTGAACTGACTTAGAACTTATGTCATCAGAGGTTGGCCATATCAGATAACAAAAAAGAAATACGCCAAGTGTCCACATGTGTCATTATGTACTCAGCAATTACCATGGGAACCAGAACATAGGTACACATACCTGGCCCAGGTCGGAATCCTTTAAAAGCATCTTCTGCATTGATACGACATTCAATTGAATGTCCTCTGAGCACTATCTCATCCTGCAGAATGAGCTACCTCCATGAGACGTTGAACAGAAAGCGTCATATGCATCTTCAAAACTACTTTACTACAATTACCTGTGTGTATCGGAGCTTTTCTCCCATAGCTACACGAATTTGTTCTTCAATCAAGTCAACAGATGAAATCATTTCTGTCACAGGATGCTCAACCTGTGGTTCAGTTGGCGAAAAATTTTAGTTCAACAAAACTAAGCAAATTTATCTACCAGTCGAATCTGTCGTCAAAAGATTAGTTGAACCTGAATCCGAGTGTTCATTTCCATGAAGTAGAAGGAACCTCTTTCATCCAAAAGGAATTCAACTGTTCCAACTCCAATGTAACCAATCGATGCTGCTGCAGCAACTGCTGCGTCACCCATAGCTTTTCGCAATTCCGGGGTCAATGCAGGGGAGGGTGCTTCTTCCAGCAGCTTTTGATTCCTTCTCTGCGATGGTCACATTCAAAACATGATATACAATATGGCGGGTGTCATTGAATTTTACATTTCTTAGAATGGAATAGAGGATAAACATCCTAGAGTTACTAAGAGTTTGTTATACGGTAAGGTTATGACATTTTTGCTTCCATCGAAGAAATCAGAACTAAACTATACGCAGAAAGCTGTTTTCTAGAAACTACAAATGTAACCTTCACAGAGATTAATGCAGCCAATAAGGCCATTTAAAGTACCTGGATGCTGCAATCTCGCTCCCCAAAGTGAACAACATTTCCATATTTATCCGCTAAGACCTGTATTTACAAGAGAGAATCAAGAGATTGCATGTTGTCAACAAATTTCAATTAAAAATACTAATTATCATAAAATAACCGGAGTAAGAATGATGACCATGAATTTTACACGAACTTTTGCAAGTACATTACCTGAAATTCAATGTGTCTAGGATTTTGGATGTACTTTTCCAAATAAACTCCATCATTTCCAAAAGCAGCTGCAGCCTCACTTTTTGCTTGCTGCAAACAATCAAATTGAGGCAGAAAATTATGACATGGAAGCAACAACAGAATACAAAAATATAAAATCTGTTTACAGATAACTAGGTCAACAAAACTAAGAAACAAACAATTCAGTTTACAGGATAAACCTATATAACAAAAAACTTCAAATATGCCTTCAAAGATGAAGCAGGAAATACTATCAAAGAACAAGAATTAAAAAAGGCATCACTATAGCAACAAAAATAGGAAGATACACTGGGTGTTTTACCTGTAACAGCTTCACAAACTCCTCAGGTTCTTTAGCAAGACGCATGCCACGTCCTCCACCTCCTGCTGTTGCCTTCAATAGCAAATTATGCTTATCACTTAAGAGAAACAAAGAAATAACACATACAAGTACATTGGCTTTCGCTAACACGAAGTAAAGGGATGTTTCTAGGAAAGTCAAAATATTAAAATAATCACTGATTTCATAAACTTTATGATTAATTTAATGAAGTCCTACAAGTTACATGTCTGATTCATTCAAGTAAATAAATAACACATTGGTAAACAATCTGCCAGATTTATTTTTTCTGCTAAACGATAGAACAACCTCCTCCAAAAATCAGAGGTAACAATTAGAAGCCACCAACTGAAGTCTTTCTTTCTTAGCAACTCCCATGTTTTAAAACCTATTATGTCCATAGGAATTAGCAAAAATTTTCTTTAAAAGTGTCCTTTGATAACCCATTTGACACTTTTATGCTACTTTAATCATTTGTCACTCCAACCCACTCTTACCAACTCTTCAAATCCTCTCTTTCACTTTAAAATACTAACATGTTAACTTTATCCCATCTTGTGCCATACAAGGTCAGTTGCTAATTCTTTACTTTGTTAATTGGGTTGCTACCTCTATTGGGGGTGCGTTTTTCCAACGTGGCATAGCAAAATGACTTTGCTACCCAAATGCTACCTCCTTTGGAGATGCTCTAAAATTTAACAGTATCCAGCTTAATGGTAAATCTTTCATAGTAGCACTATGTATAACCGGGTAGCCTTCTGTCTTTCCTTTTCAAACATATAAAACTCTTGAGCAACAATTCTATGTAAACGGGCATGTTTTCACTCATTTTACAATTGAAATGTAATTAATAAATAATTCTCATGTTAAACAATTAGTTTCTTTAAAAAAAACAAAAAGAATTCAATTTGGTACATTAATATGTTAACTTTTGAATTTTGAGAGTTAAACATGAAAGGGTGTGCACTGTAAACTCTCAGATACAGTGAAGTATAACGAGTTTTAATTAGCATGAGATAAAGAAGACATGATACTTTACCTTGATCATAACAGGAAAACCAATCTCATCTGCAAGACTGATTCCTTCCCCTGTGCTCTGTAGGAAAAATAATAACCCGTTGAAACAAATAATACAAAATTAATTCATAGCAGCACCTAGTTCTGGAGGTGTTGAAAAGTAAAATACCTAGAATTGAAGGAGATACCTGTAGTAATCCATCACTTCCTGGTACAGTTGGAACGCCAGCTTTCTTCATTGTGTCCCTGGCAGACGATTTATCACCCATAACACGGATGCTATCAGGCTGCAAAATGTGACCAAAATAGCAAGCATTTGTTCCACATGAGAGCATGAATTAAAGAATAAGCAACCAAACATAAGAGTCATGTGCTCATATGTCCATGACCTAATAATTACTAGTCACTCTAAGACATGGGAAACACAGAACAGAAAAAAAGGTCGTACCCAGTGCACAAGGCTCCCGCTTTACGCAGGGTCTGGGAGAGGTGAATGTCGGCTAGCCTTACCCCCATTTATGGAGAGGCTGCTCCCAAGTCTCGAACCCGAGACCTACTGCTCATGGGCGAAGGCACTTGCCATATAATGTATAAAAACAAATTAAAACGATACTCAAAAAGAAAAAAAAAAACAAAAGTTAGTTTAGGCAAGGTAGAAATATTTTCAATCAAACTTTATAATGTAAAATTTCCATCCATTACTATTCACCAAAAAAGATTGTCAATATATCAATCTGAATTTCCATGAGATTTTGGTATACGAACACTAAATTAAGGGGTGTGATATCCACACACCCCTTTTTACTTCTTACACACTCCTTATTAATTTCTATGACTTGATCTTCTTTTATTCATTCGATCCGACTGCTGGAAGTTAAGAGGGTGTGTGAGAAGTAAAAAGGGGTGTGTGGATAGCACACTCCCTAAATTAACTAGGGAGTTCGACATATAGACCCCGCCAAAACTTTAACTTCCCTAAACTTGTAGCACATTTATCCTTACAACCAAGGAGAAAATCCATTAAAACAGCCCAACTATGAATACAAGGTTTGCAAACTTATCCACATGGGCAAAGTCCTTGATTGTTAGAGAAAGTTTAGACTATGTCCTTAATTGTTAGAAAAGTTTAACAAATGTATATAGGCAATCCACAATTTTCTTATGCCCCTATTAGTAGTATTCACATTAACTTATCATGGTTAGATTTAAGTTTTAATTTTTATCTGTTGTTGAGGAAGCTTAGATGTTAAATTTTGAATAAAGAGAATAATATAAAAAAGTCTTGGCTTGAAGATTTTATGTTCCTTTTTATATGACGAGCTTACCTTAGGCCCAATAAAGTTGATTCCATGTTCTCTGCACATTTCAACAAAAGATGCATTCTCAGCAAGGAAACCGTATCCCGGATGCAGCATTGTACATTTCCGACTGATGGCAGCAGATAAAACATTTGGAACAACTAAGTACCTGTAGAGAGACCGATCAAAATGCACAGATATAATCATTATCCCCTGTGACAGAAACTGAGATGAAGGATAAACAAAATTTATCGTTATCAACTACTTACGACTGACTGCTTGCAGCTTCACCAATACAAACTGATTCATCAGCCAATTTCACATGAAGTGCATCCTTATCTATTGTCGAGTAAACTGCCACACAAGGTATTCCCATTTCATGGGCAGTTCTAATAATGCGAACAGCAATTTCTCCTCTGTTTGCCACCAGAATTTTTTCAGCACGACATGTAGCATGGAGAGCTCCCCCATGCTTCCTGGATTTAAAACAAACTTGAGCACCCTGAGCTCTCTGCCTTAGAAAGCTGACTTTATTTCCTACCATAAAGCTACATTGGGAACTTCGGATCTCTCTAGTACTCCAAAAAAATGAGCCCTGTCAATGACATAAGAAAACCATAGCCAAATGTAAAAGATTATAATTAAAACACGAAACAGGTCCGGAGATCATAATAGAAAGAAAAAGGGTACGGATACTGAAGACCATATAACAAGCAGGCCTCGTTGATTTATAAATTCTATTTATCTAGGAATTCCGATAATTTACTTTTCCCAAATGAGTTAAGGTTTTGATCTTTTCTACAAAAGCGAAGATAAAGATGGAATTTATCTTAAATGATTAAGAGCATGAGAAATTAAACCAAATCTTCAATTAACTAACTAATACGCATTTGCGAAGCGGATCCGTTTCAATAAATATATAAGCAAAACCATCAACCTTGCATGATTCAGTCATCACAACACTATCCAATTGCGGCTAATCAGAATACAACCCAAGATTCAAAACCCAGACACAATTCCAAAAAATAAACAGACGTGAGTAAGAGAGGTACTTACGGGAGTTGGAGTGACAGTCTTGCATATGGGCATTGTGGCATCCATTTTCGAAAACAAGGGGACCTAAGTAAACCCAGTTACGCCAAATGAACAAAAACCAGTATCAGTGTCACTACCATTTCAGAACAACAAGAACAAAACCAAAATTTGGTATTCGAATCAATCAAACAAGAGAGTACATTAATCAGAAAATGGGATCTTTCTGCCATTCTCAAACGATAAAAAGATTAAGAAAATGGGTGTGGAGAAGGAAATACCGTTTTTCAATTGTCCCAGAAGAAGCGCAGAGTGAATGAAGAAGCAGAAGCGGATGGGTTGATGGTGAAGAAAGCAGTGAGTGAGAGATAAAAGAGAAGAAGGTAGGGAGGTCTGGAGGGAGATATCAAGAGTACTGCTTTCGATGAAAACGAGGGGGTTCGGTGATTGAAAGCTCCGCCCAAATGGCTATATAATTGGCTGATGCCTTGTTATTTCATTACTACCGTATTGTAACGTGCATATGCTTTGCTTTTTTATTTTATCATTTATTTTTTATTAAAATATATTTTGAAAATAATGAATTTCGTTATTATTAGCTTCTTTCTTTTTTATTTTGTCATTTATTTTTTTAAAATACATTTTGAAAATAATGAAGTTTCAAAATTCTTAAGAGCAAGTCCACCCCTAAGCACTTTGTGCCAGCACCCAGCGTATTTATCCACTCAAGTGAACAGTAATATACTCCAATGAACAGTAATAGACCAAAGTATCTCCACCCCTAACAAAAAATAGCCTGGTCCATTTTATTAAATTATTATTATTATTATTATTTATTATAAAATAATAATTTTTAACAATTTTATATTTAATTTCTGACTTTGTAGAAATAAAAAAAATTAAAATGTTTTCAACTTCATCGCTCCACCCCTGCACTTCCTTTCTCAATTTCTCAACTTCACTGCTGCACACCTGCACTCCTGCACTTCATTTCTCAACTTCACTGCTGCACACCCCTGCACTTCCCTCCTATCTTCCAACTCTTCCCCTCCTCCTCTGCTATCATCAACAAGCTCATAACCAACTCCTGCAAAACCAAAAGATTCAATCTTGGTGCCAGCTCTGCAGAGCTTGCCGTTGACGACGATGGGGTTGGCGTCGTCTTCCCCCGTGGGGAGTCGTTTGGTGGAGAAGAAATACAGTCGGGTCTTCCCCCTTGACCTGACCTGGCGCGGAAAAAAGGAAGGAAGAAAAATGGTGACTGATGTCATGCTGGCGTCATACGGGCCAGTCCATTGCTCTGTCAATTTTAGGCTGGTCTGGAGACCAGCTTGGGCTGAGTGCCAGGCAAGAACACGGGATGGAGAGGATTGGCTGAGTACCAGCCTTGTTTTTTGGCTGAGTGCCGGGCTCTCTTCTTCCCGGTGGAATTGCTCTAATGGAGAAAGGCAATTTGAGGATGTTTTCACAGCTCATAAAGTCACACCTAGAACTTTATCACCTCATCTTTATTCTTAAACTAAACAAGTGCACCGGAAACATATTTCCACGCTATTTAATGGCCTCTCTCTCGTGTGGGCAGCAAATTACAGCCCAAGTTTCAAAGGAATCTTGCCCCTGGGGCGGATTGAATTAGAAAACTTGTGTCCTATTTTTCCAGTGTTGTATTTACAAATACACCTAATATCCAAACAGTCTAACAAGGGAAAGACCAATGCTAACTGACCTTTACAATTTCGATTGTTTAAGTACTGTGTTGAAGTATTCTTCCTGATATTGCTACTGCAGGTGCATTCGTGAAATCGGGATCCTTCATCAAGGGAAAAGCCATCTACTTAACCAAATATTTACGAATTTTTGGTTCATAGTTCTTTCAAGCACGAATGTCTGCGCTCTGCTGTGGGTTTTAAGAACACTGTTTAAGATGATATTGATTACATATATAACATGTTTTCTATATTGCTATTTAATGTATATTATTTGAGAATGCTAAATTAGCAACATATTACCATGATCAAAAGATTGACAGCATTAAACTGCTCATGTTCAAAATATTGTTCATAGATTATGAACATATTATTGAATGTAGATATTCCTACTTACTGTTCTCAGGTTCATCTTCATCTTCATTACGTAGAGGTTTTTTTTTCCTGACTTTTCCTCAATAATAGTTTTTGCTAGTTCCTACAAATTTGAAAAGAGTGAGCTGTTAATGTGGATGGTTTATTAAATTTAACTCAAAAGTTCAAAACAGTAAGATATATAAGAAAACAAAAGGGGGACATATAAGGGAATGCACTGTTACTGACAAAATAATTGTCCAAGAGATCCATACCTTGTCGTTGTCTGCTTCTATCAATGTTTGCGGAACGGTTGGACCTAGAGATTTGAGCCACAACTTGGATGACTCGACGGGAATGTAAGGCTCTTTGGCTTCTTGCTTCGTCATCTCTCCTTCTACGCTCCTCATCCTCTTCCTCTTCCATCTCATTTTTGCCCACTTGGAGATTGAACATTTCTTCCTCTTGCTTAAACAATTCTTTCCCTTGCTCATCGATTTCCCACAACATGCTTGAAGAAGACATTGTAAGAAGGAAGCAAAAACTATGAATTGTGGTTTCTTAGGATGGATGGTGGGTTATAAGGAGGAAAAAAGAAAGGATTAGGTTGTAGATAATGCCAAGTAGCATGCCGTCATTTGTTAAAAATCTGATCGAAATCTATCCTCAAAGATTGTAAACAGACTGTGACACGTGGCGCGACGTGATTAGTTAAAAATCTTATCGAAAATATATCCTTAAAGATTCTAAAAAGGTAACGACATGTGGCATAACGACATTGGATAAAAATCTTATCGAAATCTATCACCAAAAATTGTCTTTTCTGATAATGACATGTAGCGCAACGAGAACGATTAAAAATGTTATCCTAAATTACAAATAAAATTATTTTGTATTATTTTATAAAATAAAAAATATTAATATTTTATTACCTATTGCCATGGCTATTCAGTTTAGGGTGGAGATGTAAAAACAGTTATTGTTCATTGGAGGGGATTGGATAAGAAGTTGCCCTAGGGGGCCTTTGTCACGCTGGAGTTGCTCTAAGAAAACAAAATGGGGACATATAATTAAAGCTAAGATAGAGTTTATTTGTGATCTCAAAGGTGCAAATGAAATCTTTGTTTCCCTCTATTTTCATCTGCTCTATCAGATGCAATGTAAGTCACTAAAATGAGAGCATTCAAACCAACATTTTTCCTCACTTTAGTCATATGCCAAAGTCAAATCATGTATAGCAACAAACCCAGTAAAAGGGACAGACAATGATCAATCAACATCTACTAAAACAAATGTGTACGTAGAAATTAAAATAGTAAAAAAGACATATAATCCTTATGATGAAGATGAGATTTTGTGTTTGTTGCGTGTGTGCCAAAAACAAAAAATTACCTTTGATATTTTGTAGTGATGCTTAACCATCGGATTCGTTGATCCCGAGGTGAAACAGTCTGTATTTAACAGCTAGATGATTTGATTTGTCCTCTTAAATACCCATCATGTCATTGTCTCTATTCCTTTACCAAACCCCTAATTCCTTCATTTTCCCAAAAACACATTGACTATTTTCTTCTCCAATTCACACATACCTTTACTGAATTCTAAAAATTTGTTTGTTTATGAAAGATATGGCTGCCTCTTCATCTATTCTTCCTGCTCTTCGTGTCAACATTGACACTTTCTCTGGACCCTCAATGATCATAGTTCATAATAAAGAAGAGGAAAAAGCCTTCCTTGCAGGTTGCTGCCATGCCTTGTATAGGTGTAAAGTTTGGTTGGATGGCACCCATGACATAACTAATGATCTCCCTATGCTTTTAGACCCCGATCGTCCTTGTATCAGGATTCATCCTTGGTACTTGGATTTGGGGCTAAGGTTTCCCCTATCATCTTTGCTTAAGGAGATTCTAATCTTCTATCATATTGGCCTCTACAATCTTACTTCATATTCCATTCACATCATCACTTGCTTTGAGCTTCTGAACAGCTAGTATAAGGCCGAACTAGGCCTTCTAGAGTTTTTTATTTTCTACATAGTGCGAAGGAGATATTCGGTACTACTTTCAGTCTCAATCTACCCTTAAGTGACCTGTCCACATCACAGATCTACCTGGGCAAGACAAAGAACGGTATAAAGACGTACTTCTCTTTGACAGAGATTAGGAAGGAGATATCTATAGGACGAGGGTCCCCAATAAACCCATTAGAAATCTTGACTACAAAATTGCCATTAAGGACCTTAGCATGTGTCATTTCGCAATCTTAATAGAGCTTTTCATATCATCTCAACTGCTCACTGAAGTTGGAAATGGCTTATAACACCTAAAAGGGAGAAAAAGCATGGAAAGGATGTCATCATAGATCTTTTTTCCAATCACCCAATCCTGAATCCGGTGTAGGTCGTTGAAACCTTTAGTTTTCCCCCAAACCAAACGGCTACCAAAGATGCCCCAAAGGCCGAGAAGAGGAAAATGAAGAAATCAAAGACTTTGGCCTGGGTTGGAAACACTTTATGAATCCTTTTGTCAGACCCCCATGCACCATACTTAAGCGTTTCTGATCAGACTATCTTGACTAGCTTGGTCAATGAACTTTCGCGTATTAGAGCTCCATTGAAATAAAATTCTTATTGAGGATTGCCTAGTCTGGATACCCTTTTAAACCTACTAACATATGATGTTACAGAACACACTTGACTTAGTATGTTAGTTTGGGATAAAAGTAGTCATACTCGGGGTCAGATTTCAGAGCCACCCTCGAATGATTTTCGGATTGCCATTTCGACTATTCCCTTGAATGGCATAGAGCCAGGTTTGAATAACCCCCAGCTTTGCTAATTGTATAAACTTTTCAAAGGCCAAAATTGTGCATTAGACTTCCAGATTAGGATGTCATATGCCCGTGCTCATAGTCCACCAATCGTAACCGCGCTTATTAAGGTTCTAATCTCCCAAGCTACTAACCATTTGATACGAAATGGGCTAAGAAAGACTCTTTTGATAGTGTTACTTTGAATTTTAGACGTGCATTTGTGTAAACTTTTCACAGTTTATGTTTTGTTTGAAGTGAGTGAGGTATCCCTGCATTACCAAAAAGAGAAAAGAAAGAACAAATATTGAGATTAAGACAAATAAAGCATGTTTATTTATGATGAAAGTTGGATTGATTGATAAGGGAGTGCAATTAAATCTAGGAAGGATTGCTTACATATGTCCGAAGATGAGAATCAAATCACTGGTGTAGTTCTAAGAAAAAAAAATAATATAATGTAAAAGTTACATGAGGGTTCACTTTTGAAGATAAGCTTATGGTGGTGCATTGGGAGATAAGTCTTCTATAAAATTGTCTTCGTCGGCGGCATTGCGATTGAGTTTGGAATCCGAGGCGGATCCACTCAGGGGCATAGGGGGTCAGTTGACCCTAACAACTTCGGTGAATCTCTATGATTGTTTTGGGTGCTGCTCCTTTGAAGGTTGGAATCATTGGCAGATCCACCGTGGGTCAAAAGGGGTCAGTTCATGCGTGAAAGTTGAAAATCTCCTATAGAAGATAAATGGCTTGAACCCATGGTGGACTGTTACTCCTTAGAAATTTGACTCTGAGAAGTTGCAAAAGACGGCAAGCAGTAGGTCGAGATATTGCAAAGAAGACAATATGTAAGGTTAAATGGATCGTTTTGTAGTTTCTTTGGTTTGCTAATAAATTAAAAACAAATACTTGTTGTAGGCATAATTTACTGAACGATTATGGAGGCCATAGAGAGAGAGAAAGGTGCGGCAATAGTAGAGAGAAGAGAGAGATGTGTAATTGTGAGACGTGTTCTATTCCACCCCATTGTGCCCTTATTTATAGTAGTAAGGAAGGTTAATTCCTTACCCTTTTAGGATTACAACTTTTAATAGGTAATCTATCCTAATAGGAATATAAGATACATTTCCATATCTACTAGGATTTACACAATCACATTCCTAATCTAATGGGACTGCAACACTCCCCATTGAGTGTGTAAATACTCAAGTAAATGGCGCATTAGGTCTTCAGCGATGAAGTAAGTACAGTTGATGAAGTCGTCGACACAATGAGCGAATGCGAGTTTCAAATCAACGGAAGAATGCATAAAAAGTAAAACTCACAAAACCTTGCTATGGTAAAACCCAAGGTGGGAGAAAAACCCATAGACTAAGGAGAAAAGTGAGAAGTTGCATTAAGTCAAAACTATACGTCTTTTGGATGCAGGTAGTTGAGTTCACAAGGGTATGATCAACCCAAGATGGGTGCCTCGTTAAAACCTAGTTAGGTAGCAAAAACCTAGTGGGAAAAATGCTCCTAATCATAGGGAAAATAGTACATAAAGATCAAGTGAGTATACTTCTGGATACTCCTCTTGAGTTTGACATAACTTCTAAATGAGAACTACAAGCATTGCATATGATAGTTAGGCATACCAATTCCTCGGACAAGCTTCTGGAAGGTTGACTTTAGCAGTGACCTCGTGTAGAGGTCAACAAGATTGTTTGGGATTGGTTTGCATGACTTCAATCTCCTGATGTTTTGCTAATGTAGATGTAGACGCAATATGTCTTGGTGTTGACTTTGTTGATGTATCATGTCTTAGTCGGGTGGATACATGCAGCATAATCTTCATGGATCGTCGTTGGGACTTAACGATGGATGAAAACAGCAAGTACTTCGAATATGTTCAACAAGAACTCCTAATCATGTCTCACTTGTGGCGTAGTGAAATAAGGTGAATCTTGGAACGATTCGAAGATTTCGCAACTAAGGTCATATCGTGGACCTCCAACTAAACTGTGATTCAATGTTTGGAGCTAGTGGTGTAGGAACTAGGTTGTTATATTTGTTGATTATCATCTTGTCTCTCAAAGAACCCATTCTTTGAGTTCTATCTCTTGTTCATTTGCTTTATCTTAGGCAAATCTTATTGTAGGGTTACAATGAACTACCCAACAAACAACATTTGTTAGTTGGTTTATAGAAGTGATATCCAAAGGTTAATTTAAGGATATCCCACAAGATTGTTTTCAAACAAATATTGCTTATTAGCACATAACCCCAAATCCTAACACGCTTAAGACTTGTCTTTCTTTCCAACTACATCCAACGAACTACCTCTTAGAAGTATATATCCTATATATGGGTAATTGATAACATCCAACGAACTACCTTTTATTCGAGTTCGTTCTCCTCCCAATGGAGAAATCCATTATCTTATGATGCTTCTTTCTTTGATATCTTTCAAGGAAACCCATCTAAAGTGTTAGTTTTCCTTGGGTCAAATCTAAGGAGGTAAATACTTTAGACATCTTACTCATCAACTTACATTCTTGAATTCTTTGAAACCTTTTGCAAAGTATTCGGACATGTGTTTATTCAAAATAAACGATAGTCCAACCGAGAGTGATCTTCGATGAATGTCATACAACATGAGTAGTATTATGATGTGGACAAGTGCCACTAACATCTAAGTGAATTAACCTCAACAACTTTGTGATTCTTTCTTCTTTTCAAAAGAATAAAGATTCGAACATTTCGCCTCTATACAATTTTAACAAGAAGGCATTGGATCTGGATCTTACGATCCAAAGCATCCATGTATGACCAACTTGTAATTTATGTTTTAGAGGTGTCACAACTTTGTGGGATTAGTCACTCCCTTGCAACCTTTTGGGTTTTAAGCATTGTTATATTCTAAACAGTTAACACTGCCACACCATCTCTACTATAGAGACAATCAATCAGATTACACTAATCCAATCATTCATTAATAAAGAACAATGTATTGTCAAACAAAACATTCATCAATTTCTTACACAGAATTAAGTTCCTTATTCAAATTGGAATGTAAAGACATCTTTGTTTTTCCAATTTCTTTGGTAGTTCATATGAGGAAGAAAGTATGATCTGCTTTCGCGGATATCTATATTTTATTTACATTCTGAATGTGAAATACTTTCTCTTCTCTCATTAATCTTCTACTTCTTATTAGCCATACTTTTACAACGATTGCAAAACATAGTTACTAATACGGAATCAAGCATTCAAGTAGATGAACCAACTACTTTGAACTATTCAAGAACAATTTACAACACCTTCGAAAGGTGTGTTCTTGACACTTGTAAGACATTTCTTGCAAATACCCATTCCAAAGTCCATCCTTTCATAAAGAAAGTTTATTCCCTTGGAGTTTTTCGCCTTCTTCATTTGACTTCTCCATTGACTACAATAGTCATGGTCCCTAAACTCCCACTATCTCTCATGAAACTTATTTCAATTGTGTTATACACATCAAACAATTTGAAGAGTGTGTGGTTATTGTTCACTATAAGTCCATGTTGATGGACTATTTTTGTCAATCAACCATTATGTTCTAAACATGATTACAAACTTTCAAGAGTTGTTCAAGGCAACTCTCATTTCTTCGTACAACAATTTGTAAGTGAAGAATCATGGCACATCAAGTGTCCATGCCCTTGTGCTTACTTCTCAAGTTCCTTGTTGATTTAACAAAGAAACAAGCACTAGTGTTTGCATTAACTAAGGATTGTTCAAAGCAACTCTTATTTCATACAACGATTTGTATGTGAAGAACTATGACACTTAAAGTGTCCATATCTTTGTGCTAATCTTCATAAGTTCCTTTGTTCATACAACAAAGGAATAAGCATTAGTTGTTTGTGTTGTCCTCTTTATGATAGACTTATCTAACATGTTCTTCCAATGATACATTATCAATAGGAAGATTGTGAGGATGAGACTACTTAGGTACATATACAATCCATTCAAGACAATTTATGGGATTGCGGTACCAAGTCCGGAAACTAAAGCCTGCGGCTTTTCTCTGTCAAGTTTTGGATAGCGTTTGCAAATATATCGGTAAATAATCACATAACGAATATAAATTGATTGATTTTAAGCTATTTGATCTGGTCTTTAAATCAAATCGCACCACCCACTATTTTTGGCAAATTCCATATCCCTTATCGGATTTCGAGAGTGTTTGGAGGAAACTCTTAGTAGGGTATGAGAGGCTCACTATTACCAAGCCCACCTCACAATGATATAATGTCGGCTAGCATTAATAATAATGAGAGTATACGCTTACTCATTTGCAACTCATGCAAGTACGCATCTTATTTGGCCTCTAGAGAGTGATGCCTCACAATGATATGATGTTGATTATTCTTGTTGCTGATGCGAAAATTACTTAACACACAAATTTAACCCTCTTTTGACAATTGTAGTATAAGTATAAGTAGGGATCGTTCTAGACCGGGGATTAGGAGGGCTTGCTAATAACCTCTAAATTGACTCAAAAACATAAAACTAAACTTAAAAACACTTAACAAGACTCACAAGACTCAAAGCAAACTTAAAATACTCAAAACAGCTTAAAACAACTAAATAAACTTAAACTAGACACTAGGAATGACTATGGACGAAAATTGACTTTTACTTAAATTAAAATACTTAAAAACACAAACTAAAACAGATTTGAAACACTTTGAAACAAGAAACAAAAAAGGGGGGTTTTGATTTGGATGAAGTTGTAACAAACAAACAAGTATGAAAAACTAGACAGATTGTAAAACGAATGTGAGAAATAAGATGATGGATGAGATAGCTAGAAGCTTTTTCTCCACACATGACATGTATGCAAATAACTCAATTTCTAGTTACTACTTCATTGAATTACGAATGACAATGCTCTAAATTAACCGTGACATCACTAGTTAACTCTCAAATTTTCATTGTTTTATTGGATTGGATGACATCATTCGACAACCCAAAACATTCTTCAAAAGTTCCCTACATGACATCATAATAGAGATACAATAAAAGATCATTACGTTTAATGAAAATCATAAGCATTGACAAAGCACTTGCAACTATGACATCATGTCACTCATGCTAGGAATTGAACTTAACGCGATCGTTTATAAGCGACCTTCACTACATGTGAATATAAGTTTGTAACGATTATGTGACACTTCTTTCTCCACACATGACATGTATGCAAATAACTCAATTTCTAGTTACTACTTCATTGAATTACGAATGACAATGCTCTAAATTAACCGTGACATCACTAGTTAACTCTCAAATTTTCATTGTTTTATTGGATTGGATGACATCATTCGACAACCCAAAACATTCTTCAAAAGTTCCCTACATGACATCATAATAGAGATACAATAAAAGATCATTACGTTTAATGAAAATCATAAGCATTGACAAAGCACTTGCAACTATGACATCATGTCACTCATGCTAGGAATTGAACTTAACGCGATCGTTTATAAGCGACCTCCACTACTTATGAATATAAGTTTGTAACGATTATGTGAAACGTCTTTATATTCTAGCAACGGATTTATGCATGCCAATTAAGTGTCGACCCTTAATTAACAAATACAAATAAGTTATCAATCAAATAGTTAAGCCAATTGCATTCACGATTCAAGAGTTCATAACTGGAATTTATCAAATCATATTACACACATAATCATGGCTTTAAAATCACCCCTAGCCAA
>VIEB01000614.1:359901-404324 GCA_006547085.1 Malus baccata | reverse complement strand
TTCGACATATCTCTGCAAGATGTCAATTCTTTCTTTCCGCTACGCCATTTTGTTGTGGCGTGTTGGCACATGTGAACTGGTGATGTATTCTACAATCTCTTAGATACTGGGAAAACTCATTCGAGGTATATTCTCCTCCATTATTCATGCGTATGCAACAGATCTTCTTTCCCATTTCTCCTTCAACTGTCTCTTTAAACTCTTTAAATTTTGAAAATGTTTCAGATTTTTCTTTCATCAAGAAAACCCACACATACCTGGATAAGTCATCAATGAATGTCACCATGTATCGCATCCCACTTATGGATGGCTGCTTGACGGGCCCGAACACATCGGAATGAACCAACTCCAATGGCTCTTTCGCTTTAAACTTCGACTCTTTGTATGGTAGTTGATGTGCTTTACCATACTGGCATCCTACACAAACTGTGTCTGTTCTCACGTCAAGTTGAGGTAGCCCCTTAAGCATTGACTTCTTCATCATCACATTTAGCTTGTGATAGCTAACGTGACCCAATCTCATGTGCCATAAATCTGCTATCTCGTTCTTCCTTGTCTTGTCTACGTATGCAATTTTTGCTGACATTACATAGACTGACTGCAGTTTCCGTCCCTCCATTGTTGGCATCCCTAAGATCTTGAGATGTCGATACACCTTCACATCTCGTGGACCAAACAAGACATAATTTCCTAATAACGTCAGCTACGGCATTGAAAGTAGATTTTTCTTCATACCTGGAACATGGTAGACATCTTGTGGCTGAGGATTCTTCTCACAGAAATAAGATTCAAACCACAATGAGCTATGTCATTGTACTGCGATAATCAAGCTGCAAGAGAGATAGCTAATAATCCGATTCAACATGATCGCACAAAACATGTTGAAGTGGATAGACATTTTATCAAGGAGAACTTCGATATTAGGTTGATTGACATTCCATATGTGAGGTCTGAAGAACAGTTAGCCGATGTACTGAATCAGGCAATGTCAGTGAGAGTGTTTCAAGACTCACTTGACAAGTTGGGCCTAGGAGATATCTACACATCAACTTGAGGGGGAGTGTTGGCGTGAGTCAACTTTGAGATTAAGGAATATAGATATATTTTGGGTATGAAATCATGTAATGGATATCCCTGTATAATTGGGATTCCTATTTCCTATTTCATAGGAACTTGTATAACAATATATCACCCTCTACGTGAGAAGAATAAAGCAGAACACTTTAAACTCTAGAATTACAATTTTATCTTGCCTTTTATTCATAATTTTTCAAAGCAATTGCATAAAAAGCAAGGAAAATAAAGAACTGAAATAGGGACAAGTGCGGCGCTGAGTTTCATGAATGAAATGATGGTTGTGAATGATCTTTGAGAAGAAAAGGGGCCGGAGCTCTTGGACCTGGATTGTCTGCCCTGTTAGTTACCATCCCCTTCCATACCCTCCTACTTTTCTAGCCATTGATTTCATCTAATGCTCCATATTTTGCCACCTCACCAACAACTCAAAAACATCTTTAAAGCCTCCCGCCTCTTCCACTTTTCCTAATCTTCACTCTCCCGCCTCTTCCACTTTTCTGCTGCCTTTCCGATTGCTGCATTTCCCGTCACCTCCTTCCGATTCACCTGATTTCTCTAATCTTCCCAGGTCAGTTTCTGTTAATTTTCTTTGCTTGGCTGATTCGCCTAATTGGGTGGATCGGGTGCGGTGAGTAACCTAATGGCTTTGAAGAATTCCTGGAAAAGTGGGTGCGCGTGTGCGGACGATATACAGAGATTATGAGGACTCTTCCAACAGAAACACAGAGATTATGAGGACTCTTCCAAAACATCTTTAAAGCCTAATTTTTCTCCCTTTTTCTGCTGCCTTTCCCGCCCCCTCCTATCTGCTTTTAAGATGCCTTTGTTTCTGATAAGTATTTTACATTGCTCTGTTTTATATCATGTTTTGATGCTAAGACAAAAGTAATGGTTGGAAAATGAGTTTTCATGTACTTACATGCTTCCATTACAAGTAGAACTTTTCTGCATATTCAAAATTACACACAAAAAATGAGTTTTCATGCCAGTACATCCATTATAAGCACAGAATCTGGAGCATTCAAAATTACACACAAAAAATTTGTTTTGCAGAAACTAGAGATTCAAAATTACACACAAAAATATGTAGATTCAAAAAATGAGTTTTCATGCCAGTATTTGCTTCTGCAATAACAGTAAGTTGGCTTCCTCTCTTCATCTCCAGTGGTCACCGCTTACATTCAAATCTTGATGTGCAACGGAATAACCAGTGGGATTTGTTTGGAGTAGCTCTTAAAATGTACTACACTGAGGTTCTTCATATGTCATCCATGGCATGTATTTAAGCATGTCATGTCCCTGTGACTATGAAAATTGCATAAATAACTAATAAAAATAATATAAAAAAGAATATAAGGAGGTTAATTACCACTCACCGAATTCAAAGTACTCACCACTGGAAAAGGTCCCCTTGGTTCAGCCATCACGGGAGCACAAAAAAAGGGTGGAGGAGAAGCAATATAACAACCCGCTGCAACGGTCTCCTTTGGAACACAAGTTTCCTTTAAGATGTCACAACTCACAATATAGATAAGTAAACCATATGACTTAGTTTACTGCTATTATAATTTTTAGAAAATTAAAACTTTACCTTTGATAAATGGGAGTTAGATGATCGCTTCCTTTTGGCTATAGCTTTTTCCAAACAACTCTTGAGTCGTCTTCTTCCCCGACAAGTATCTCTCTTCTTTAATCCTTTTGCTTGGACAACAGTGGCATTATTCAAGTTGGGAACATCATTAGAATGGTTTAGAGCCATAATGGGGGCAGAATCCTCACCCTCATCTTCTGTTTTACCATTAATTTGTAAACTGAGCTTGTCTTCAGTCAATTTACCCAACTTATGTGCACAGCTAAGAGCTATTTCATATGTTTCATCACTTTCTGCAGCCCTGGACGAGATCTGAGTAAATGCGTGGCACAATTAACTTTTTTAGGACTTCTCTAACTCATATTCATCATTTCATCCCAAGCCACTAAAAACTCATCCTCATCCTCATATTCATCAATGAACTTTTTTAGGACTTCTCTAACTCCACTGTTACCCTTGAATACACAATTAACATTCTTTAGTGCATTTTGCATCATATGCCACAAGCAAAGCCTATGATATGTATCAGGCATCACATGTGGAATGGCATTCATCATAGCAGCATCTTGGTCTGTAAAAATGGTTTTGGGAGCCTTGTTGGACATTGCTACCAAAAAAGTTTCAAACAACCAAATAAACGAGGGAGCAGTTTCATCGTACATCAATGCTGCCCCAAAAACTACAATTTCTCGATGATGATTCAAGCCAGAAAACACAGCAAACGGACGACCTGCTCGATTAGTTTTATAGGTAGTGTCAAATGAAACAACATCTCCAAAATGACCATAGTCACTTATCATTTTAGCATCCGCCCAGAATATATTGGTTATTTGCTCTTCATTATCCAATTGTACGGCATAAAAAATGAAGGATTTTCAACTGTCTTACCTTGAAAATATCTCAACAAGCTTCCTGCTTCACCATACACCATTTTTCTTTGCCTTCTAGACAAAAGATAGTTCTTCTGATCAACCCTTGTATAACCAAGAGATTCCCTTCCTCCAACATGCTTAGCCATCAACTCATAAGATTCCCGAAGTGAGATACCAGATTCTTCTGCCAAGTCTAACTCAGCAGCCTGAGAGTCTGATATTTTTCGCTGAGATGGTAGCATATGTGCACACTCTGGTTTCTGAAGAGCATGATTGTGTTGTTCCTCAAATTCATGCACAAAAAACCTTCCATTAGATCTATTCAACTTAATAACCATTTTAGCATGACAACCTGTCCGTGTCTCTGCCCTTGGCTTCTTTATCTTGTAATCCCGCTTATCTTGGAGCCGAAAACCCTCCTTACTACAAGCAAAAATTCTTGAAGTGACTTCATTAGTTTTCTTATTCTTGTAGTGACGATCTTTTCTAATACTAAATCCCACTTTTCGTCCGTAGACATTGTATAAATTATAGGCTGCTTCTTGCGAATCAAACTCCATACCACACCTCGGTGTACAATCGAATTCGTTCGAGTCATCATTGTTGATATTATTTGCTTCTTCAGAATCAATCATTTTCAATCGGATCTGCAGTATAGAAAAAGGTATGGTACATAAAAAAATCAACATTTCAACATTTCAACATTAATCCCTCTCCAGATTTTCAAAAATCAACATTTCAACAAATCCCTCTCCAGATTTTCAAAACTCTTTACGGAGGTTGTGGGCAATCTAGAACAAATCCCTCTCCAGATTTTCAAAAATCAACATTTCAACATTAAACATCCCACGAATCTCTCTTGTTCTCAATTACTCTAGAAGAACAAATAATGGGACACATTAAATCAGAAAAAGAGGACCCCAACATGTTATAAAAAAGAAAATATAAATCCAATAGCAAAAACAAGCAAAGAAAATTAACATAAACTGACCTGGGAAGATTAGAGAAATCAGGTGAATCGGAAGGAGGTGACGGGAAATGCAGCAATCGGAAAGGCACTACGGGAAAGGCAGCAGAAGAGTGGAAGAGGCGGGAGAGTGAAGATTAGGAAAAGTGGAAGAGGCGGGAGGCTTTAAAGATGTTTTTGAGTTGTTGGTGAGGTGGCAAAATATGGAGCATTAGATGAAATCAATGGCTAGAAAAGTAGGAGGGTATGGAAGGGGATGGTAACTAACAGGGCAGACAATCCAGGTCCGGAGCTCTTGGAGTGAAGCTTTAATGGATGACAAATGGTGTGAACACAGTCGACTAGAGCAAATGAGCCTGAACTCCAATAAAAGGCAATGTAGTATTTTTTATATTAAATTTTGGTTAGAATTTTAAAGAATAAAAACTAATGAAAAGAATTTGAAAATTTTGAGTTTTAACGATAAGATAAAAAATTCACCTCTTCCAGACCTTGCTTAAAGCGGGAGCCTTGTGCACTGGTACGACCTTTTTTTTTTAACGATAAGATAAAAATGTGTTGTAAGTAAATAGTACCAAGATTGAATTTTTAAAGTAAAAATATTGTTTGTAGTTAAAATAAAAGAAGCTTTAATGAAAAGGGCTTGGATTAAGTTTAATTTAACCAAAAATCATCCTATACTATTATTTAATCAAAAGAACTTTATATTTAATGATAAGAACAAAACTATTATATATCAGACCCTATAAACCTTAAATACACATGGGCTGAATTAAAAGCCCAAACGAAATAATTAGAAATAGATTTTCATTTTTTTACAAGTATGCCACTTCCTCATAAAAAAAAAATTGAAAAAAAAACAACCCAATAATTTTATACGACCACAAATCCTATCTTGAATTTTGTTCGTTCTTGCTTTGTTAATTTTAAATCGGAGGGGAAAATGTTATGACCTGTTTGGTCGCTCAGAAAATTTCACTGAGATTTTGTTATTTTGACCTACAATATTGGATGAAGGCGCACTGTCCATGGGAGTTGGGGGAGAGAACAAAGGCGTACTATCCGTGGGAGAGGCCGAGCTGGGATTGAAGCGAGGTGGCAAGGGTTCGGACTCGAAAAATGAACTCAGGGTAGAGAATATGGTGGCCGGTGGCTGCGTCGAGGAGGGCATGAGTGGAAGGCAGGGGAGGGGAGTGGTGGAGGCAGGAGATGAGGCAGTCGGTGAGGGAAAGAGGTGTGGTTTGGGGAGGGGGTTGGGATCTGGGTCTCAGGCTGTGGAAAGCCTTGGTCTTTGAGCAAAGCCCATTCTTTGGATCAATGTTGCTGCCCTTCTGTTGAGTCGCCATTATTGTTTCAGTTGTTTGAGGTTAAGGTTTCAAGATTTGCATTGGATATGGAGGTATTAAAATAGATATTTTGGAAAATAACTGTCATAGATAATATGTGGATCAACACTTGAATAATTCGTTATTATATATCCAAAGAAAAGTCAGATGAATTATATTCATATAAAAATGGATGGGTTACTATTCCTGCATAGTATTTCACTATTTATTTGATGAAAGTTTGTAAAGTGAATAGTGTTGCATAAATAGCAGTTATTTTGTTCCCTTCCAGAAATAGTGTGGGCTATTTTGATTTAGTTTTCAAAAATAGTGTGTAATTTTATTGTAGTTCTATAAATAGTATGAGTTATTTTAGTTCAGTCTCAGAAATAGTGTCGGGTTATTTTAGTTTAATTTTGAGAAATAGTGTGTAATTTTGTTATAGTTCCAGAAATAGTGTGAGTTATATTGGCTCAGTTTTAGAAGTATGGGTTGTTTTACTGTAATTCCAAAAATAGTGTAAATTATTTTGGTTCAGTTTCATAAATAGTTTTGCAATAGTACCATAAATAATGTGCGTTATTTTGGTTCAATTTCAGAAATAGTGTTGGTTATTTTGCTATATTTTCATAAATATTGTTTATTTTGTTTCCTTCCAGAAATAGTGTGTGTTATTTTGGTTTAGTTTCAGAAAGTATGAGTTATTTTGCTGTAGTTCCATAAATAGTATGAGTTATTTTACTGTAATTTCATAAATAATGTGAGTTATTTTGGTTATGCTTCAGATATAGTGTGGGTTCTTTTGTTGTAGTTTCATAAATAGTCAATCAGTTTAATAAATAGTGTAGTACCTATGTCGGTTTCATAAATAGTCAGTTAGTTTAATAAATATAGTGCAGTGCCCGTGTCAGTTTCATAAATAGTGTACTACATGTGTTAGTTTCATAAATAATCAGTCAGTTTAATAAATAATGTACAGTACATGTGTCAATTTCATGAATAGTTAGTCAGTTTAATAAATAGTGTAGTAACCGTGTCAATTTCATAAATAGTTTGTCAGTTTAATAAATAGTGTAGTATCCATGTCGGTTTCATAAATAGTGAGTTTAATAAATAGTGTAGTACATGTGTTAGTTTCATAAATAGTCAGTCTGTTAGTATCCGTGTCAATTTCATAAATAGTGAGTTTAATAAGTAGTGCAGTACATGTGTTGGTTTCATAAATAGTCAGTCCATTTCACAAATAGTGTATACCTGTGTCAGTTTCATAAATAATCAATCAGTTTAATAAATAGTGTAGTACCCATGTCAGTTTCATAAATAGTGAGTTTAATAAATAGTGTTGTACCTGTGTTAGTTTCATAAATAGTCAGTGTTCAATTTAACAAATAGTGATAGTTTTAGTAAAAAAGACTTGTGTTGGAAATACATATAAAAAAAACTTGTGATGGAAATAAAAATAACCAAATCACTAGCAATTGCAGAGATTTGTACATAAAAAAAATGCAGATACAGGTTATTAATCACAAATGCTGAGAAATACACACACACACATATATATACGCAAATCGTCCCTAAACTCTTTACGAGTACATGTATCATTAGATTCCCTCATTCATACAATCTATTACCACATTCAACTCTCATACTTACAATTAATTAAACTTTTAGATTCACAATTTTTTTTAATTGTACGAAATAGAACAACGGAAACTAAGAGAACTTGTAAATTGAGCTTCAAATTCTAAAAAATGGCCACATTCAAACAAAAAATAGTGGGTATATATAAACAAATCCAGAGCCATCAAACACAAGTATGACAGTCCAGAGCCACTAAACCCTTCCATTTGCTCCAAAATCCCTTGCTCCCTACTGCTCCAGAGTCCACCCAAAATGTGAAAAAAATAATTCAATACTCAAACGAAGAAAAAGAATTTGCCAAAAAAAAAAAACGCAATGAAAGTGAGTGAATTTAATTTGAAGTAAAATGATAGTTGTTGCTGATCATTTGGGGGGAAACTATCAGATGCTGCTGCTGCTTCAGCTAGGGAACACTTGAGTGGAGCTGGGAGACTGGGTTTTGGGGAGAAATGCTGGGTGTGCAAGTGCCGCCGTTCAGAAGATGCAGGTCAGCATCTGAATGTCGTTGTCGTCAGATCTGGCTCCTCTTCCGGCAAAATCACCTCCAGGAGCTACGAGTTCATCAACAAAAAGCACATCCGGCAAAATCGCTCAGTCGTCGAGCCAGTACTCACGGCTGCAGCAGCTTTTGCCGAGGAACTTCGTTGGCAGGTCGGAGGACGTGAAGCATATTGTTTGGGTTATGTGCAACGCGACAAAGAGATCGTTGAGGAGCACGGATCTCTTCGTGCCTCCCGTTGAAGTAAAATGGGAGCCCATTGATATGACAGAGAAGAAGGTCGGACAGTGGCGGATCCAGGAATCTTACCCCAAGGGGTCGCAGTGTAAAAGTTCAAATAAAAATTTAGGATGGAAAAACATATTGAAAATGAAATCATAGTACTTTCATTCATAATTCATAATGGAAACAATATTACAAACTATAATTGTCCACGACGAGGTTTCATATTTTGAAAACGAAGCATTATAGCTTCATTTTCAATACAAGCAAAAATATCTCTCTCAATATAAACAAGCAAGCTATCACTCAACCATTGATCTCCCATTTTGTTCCTAAGTGGACCCTTAACAATATTCATGACAGAAAATGCTCTCTCCACTGAAGCAGTTGCAACTGGTAAAACTAAAGACAATGTAATGAGCAAATATACATAATTGAATACTTGATGCATCCTTGTCTCCACCAGTTTTTTTGCAAGATCACCAATCTCTTCCAATTGAGAGAAATCACTACTGGAACACACATAATGAATATAAATCTCAAGTTGATCTTCAAGTGCCAAACGATCTTCATCCGAAAAGTCTTGAGGATAAAATTGAGCACGACGAAGTAACTTTGATTTATCAAAAGCTACAAATGAATCTTTCGGACTCAAACATGCCATACAAATAAGCAACTCGGTATTTACCTCATTAAAGCGATCCTCTAACTCCGTAATTTGCTCATCAATGACATAAATAAAGAGCTCCACACGATAATGATGACGATTTGTCTTTATTGGAGCATAACGCCTTGACCTCCCTGGAAGTATAAATGCCTCTTCCATGTTAGGAACATCAATATGATGTTTTTCACAAAAAGAAGATACTTCATCAACCAATGCATCGAACCCATTATTCCTCATCCAATATAGCTTTTCCTTGCATGATTTCACCAAAGCCATTGCATTCACAATTTCTTGATCTTTCCTTTGCAATGCTTGTGACAAATCATTTGTGAGTCCCAATATGACTTTCATCAAGAAAAGGTGAAACACAAACTCAAAAGTAAGTATCACTCTCATTAACTTATTTGCTTCAGCCGCACTGTCATTGGGATTATCATCAATAACCATTTGAAGCACATGAACCACAGATGAAAACATAAAAATGATGCTAATCAAGGTACCATAGTGTGAGTTCCATCGTGTGTCACCGACACGTTTGAGACTTGTTTCTTGATTTAAGCCTCGCCCCGTTATAAGACAATCATTTTCAAAAGCTATCACAAGCTCTTCTTGAAGTTGCCCTCTAAGTGAATCACGCCGCTTACAAGATGCTCCAACATGATTAACCACACTATTAACCGTTGCAAAAAAAGAGGCAATGTCTATATTCTTCTTTGCTACGGCAACAAGAGCTAGTTGAAGTTGATGAGCAAAGCAATGAACATAATATGCACAAGGTTGTTCTCTCAATATCTTTGTTTTAAGGCCATTCAACTCACCTCTCATATTGCTAGCACCATCATAACCTTGTCCTCGTAGCTTGGAAATGCTCAAACCGTTGCAAGAAAACAATGTGTCAATAGCATCCTTCAGTGAACTTGAAGTAGTGTCGGTAACATGTTGGATACCCACAAATCTTTCAATTACATGCCCGTTGTCATCCACATAACGCAACACCATAGCCATTTGCTCTTTCACAGACACATCACGTGCTTCATCCACCAATATTGAAAAGAATCTATCTTTTCGACCATCCATGATAGCATCAAGTGTTTCAAGGGCACATGAATTCACAATTTCTTTTTCAATGGAAGGAGCTAGTAATTTGAGATGCCCCGGAGCATTTTCCATCACAACTTCTCTAACCTTATCATTATTATCTGCAAGGAATTGCAATAACGCCAAGTAATTTCCCCGATTGCTTGAAGTGGCACTTTCATCATGGCCACGAAAAGGAAGGCCTTGTCGCAATAAAAACTTAGTGCACTTGATTGAAGCAATCAAGCATGTGCGATAAGCCTTACGAGTTTGGTCAGAGTGTTTGCTCACTGCCGTTTCAATATGTGTAGCTTGATTCATCAAATTTGTAGCAGCTTCTCTAGCCTTATTATGAACACTCCCAACCGGTCCAACATGCATCTTAAATCTTTCTCTCCCTTTCTTCCAATTCTTAAATCCATCTCCAGTGAAAGTTTCACTACCCACTTGTTCAAAATTGGTTTTAAAGAGATAGCAATAGAGACAAAATGCCGCATCTTTAGATACAATATACTCCAACCAATCAGACTCATCAAACCATTGGGGAATGAAGCGTCGATTAATTCCCGACATATTAGTTATTGGGAAATTATGACCTCTAGGTTGACAAGGTCCTTTTTGTAGATATAATCTTCGGACCTCATCTCTCATATTAGCGTCATAATCTATTATTCGAGTTCTTAATCCAGGATCCGCTTGAAGATTACCCAAAACATCATCTAACTGACTTTGTCTTGAACTTGGAGTTCTTGAACTACCAACAGTATTTGAACTATCAACATTATTCGAACTACCCGAACCCGATGATGACTTTCTCTTAAAAAACCGTTCCATAATAATGCTTGCTACATATACAAAATATTCAAAATAAATACTCACAATATAAACAAACCATAAACATAATCAAAATAAATATGAATTGGATTTCAATTAAATTAAATATCTCATCTTGCATTCTACATATACAAGTTGAGGGTTTGGGGGCAGCAGCAGCAAGGGAGGAGAGGAGTTGAGGGTTTGGGGGATTGAGTTAGGGTTGGAGGATGACAAAAACAAAACAAATTGGGGCTTTTGAGTCGGGTAGGAAGGCTGGGACTGGGGGGGACACGGTGGGAATTAAATTTTTTTTTTTTGTTCGGCCTGGCTCAAAACGACGTCGTTTTGGCCAGGTCATTTAAAAAAATTTCCTGGGCCAAAACGACGCCGTTTTGCCCGTATGTTTTGAAAAAAAAGAAGCACGCGAGCGCTGTTGTTCTTCCTCTTCCTGCCGCTGCCGAGTCTTCTTCTTCCTCTTCCTGACGACGACCCCGACGACCCCAGCTCCAAGAGGTCGCATATGGAGCTTGAAGGTTGTCTTCCATGGTTTCCAAGGGGTCGTGCGACCCCGACGACCCCACTGTGGATCCGCCCCTGAGGTCGGATGATGGTGAGAAGCGAAACAGACCAAATAAACGGCAAGACTTGACGTCATGGTTAAAATTGGAAGCTCAATCAATTATATTCCTTGGGCTAGTCTTATTGGGCTGATTTGATGTTGGGTTTTGTCCTAATCATTAAATAAACTTGTTACTTGGTTTTTGGTTAAGATTTAAAGTTTTCAAGCTTTTTTTATTAGTTTTCCTTAAAATAAATAGTACCGAGAATGTTTTGTTAAAATTTTCTTAAAAAAAATTATAATAGTTGTTTAAAATTTTATTCACGGCCAAAATATTGACTATTTGTGTAAGCTTTCCCACTTCAACATGCCGACCTAATCAAGTCCGGCTCTATCGTGCCGCAAGTCATGCTCATGCTACATCATTTAATAAACAAGATGGACCCGCCCATCTCATATTGGAAACCTATATCCCTTCGCAACTCACGACAAGAATTTAATTGTGTTCGTATCGTGCTTGCCATGTTAAATGGAGCCCCCTTGTTTTTTCTTTATTTTTAATCGAAAATACATACTCAAATTTTATATAATCCATACTATTATTAATAAAAAGCCTTGTGAAAATGTATCCTACTGAGTGATCTAGTAGCTCACCCGTGACATGTGTTGAATTGAATCAGAGATTTGAAAAGTATTTGATTTTTGCTGGAACTGCATATAAACTTTTGTAATGTAAATCAGAGTGTGCTTAATTGAGTGTTTTGTATAAACCTTGTGATATAAAATGGGTTATTTTTCTACCGAGAGCCTGACATTCCTTACTTTAACTTGGTGTATTTTTACTCACCACTATCAAATGGTAGTATTGTTTACCATCCTATACATTTGAAATTTAAACAAATATAACGATGATATTCACTACACATATTTCAAAACTTAAAATAATGTAATTGTGAGAATTTGAAGGTAAAGGAGTACTACAATGATGAAAGCAGAAACCTTGCAAAGGTTTATAAAAGATTAGACTACTTCTCATATTGTTAATTAGTTTTATGGTGAAACCTTAACTTTTTATAGTATCAGAGCAAGTTGACCCACTTGTGAAGTCCAACGGTCACACGGGCTCCACATCACCTAATTCGCATTGTTCACGTATTTGGTAAAAGAATATCCTTTGCAAAAGTTTATAAGAAATTAGACTATATAAACTTTAATAGGAGCTCACCTCGTTAATGCATCCTACGCCGATTCCTATCTCGAGTTTCAAGGTTTTGCAAATTGCCACATGCATCAAATTATTACTTTTCTCCATGATTCTCGGTCTTTGTCGAAAAGTCTACGTAAACGATAGATGTATATACTATTTCCTAATAGTAATAGAAGAATAGTAAAAGGCATGAGCACGAAAAGCCCTAGCGAGTCTTCTAATGTATAAGTTTTCTTACGATAATGTGTATATTTCAACGGGTGGCAATATCCTTTTTTCTCCTCCAAAACATCAATGCTAGTCAGTTGAAGATAAAGATTAATTAAGCTGCTAATTTGGAGTGCAACGTTTGAACCTTGGACGGCTACCTATATTCTTTTAACTAGTGGAAAACAAAGAGACAATGGTTTGGCACCTTTTATTAATATTATTATGGGTTAAATGTTAAAATGGTCTCTGTGTTTTAGTTACCGGGTTAATTTAGTTCATGTGTTTTCAATTTGGCCAATTTAGGCCTTGTATTTATCTCCGTTAGCCAATTAAGGACATTTCCATTTAATTTATGTAAAAGAATTATAAATTATTATAAACTTATTTATAAAATTATAATTTATTTGATTTAAAACATTTAACATGGAATAAAATTGAAAAATTAAAAGGAAAATTATCCTCCTCCCAACTCTCCAACTTCCTTCCTAACATTAACCCGTCTCATTTCTATGTCACAACCTTTATCATTTTTCAAATTGGAAGTTTTATTTCGTATCGGTGTTATTTCTCATTGATTTGTATTTTTCTGTATAGAAAAAAGATAATTATTTCTCATTTGATTTTTCTTATAAATTTTTTAAAAGAGATTGAATGAAATGTTCTCAAGTAGCTAACAAAGACAAACATGAGGATTAAATTAACCAAATAAAAAATACGAAAACTAAATTAGCCATATAACTATAACACATGAACCATTTTAATATTTAAGCCTATTATTATTTTCCATTTCTTTAATTTAATTGCTTGCGTTACTCACATCTTTTAAGGTGTCATATACTTTACCTTTTCTTTATTTTATTATTATTGGATTCTATTCATATGGTCCGGGATCAACTATTTATAATTCATTGTCCTCCACAATATAAACTCACAAAAGCTTCACCCATAAAAGCTTCACCCACAAAAGCTTCACCCACCACAAAAGCTTCACCCACCACAAAAGCTTCACCTACAAAAGCTTCACCCACAAAAGCTTCACCTACAAAAGCTTCACCTACAAAGCTTCAACACAAAAGCTTCACCTACAAAAGCTTCACACACTCTTGATCAAGATAGTGTGAAGCAAAATCAATTCATGGTACTCAACAAAGCTTCAACCTCAAAGCTTCACCTACAAAGCTTCAACACTAAAGCTTCATCTACAAAGCTTAAAAAATAATATATATATTTATTTATTTATATTTTCGGAAATTCGAAAATTCGAAAAAAAAAATTTGTCTAGACCTCTTCTTCTTTAGGCTTAATAACTTTCATAATAAATATATATGAATGAGGAGTTTTGGGCTACCACTTAGAACGGAAATGCCCCCTTCGTCAACTCCCTCGATCGAAGACTTGGGGGACTCCTAGCATATGCTACTGCACCTTGATACTCGGAAGTCTCATGACCACTCAGTGACTTGGATTTTTCAAGTCTCTAACCGAGAAGTTTTCCTTACTCGGAAAATTAAGGAAACACTACCTCAACATAAATACTTCACTCACAAAGCTTTAACATACAAGCTTCAACAAAAAAAAAATTCAAAGTATTTAGTGAAGAAGGCTTTGGCGTATATAACACAATACGTTGAAATGAAGCAAAGATTATTTATTGATATCTCCGATAAGTTACAAATATGTACATATACATGAATTAAAATAAACAAATAAGAGGAAGCCTACATAAAGGTTGCTTAGGAGAAGTCTCAGCAGTCGGCAGAGCTCCAGAAAGATAAGGCATTTGAGGGTGATCATTCGGAGCCTCAGTACTGGATAGAACCCCAGAAGGATGAGGCATCAGAGGTTGATCATTTGGAGCTTCATTACGCGGTACAGCCCTAGAAGACGAAGGCAATAAATGCCTTTAGAACAAACCCACAAACCTCTGATAATCAAGTAAAATTTGACCATCAGATTCCTGCATCTGGTCAAGCTTCCTCTTCATGTTTATAGAATAGTCATATGCAAGCATGTGCAACTGTTTATTCTCATGCTTGAGCCCTCTAATCTCCTGTTTGAGACTTATCACTTCAGCCGCCAATGATTCAACTTTGTGGGTTTGAGCAAATAGGCAATGGACCATATTAGACGCAGAACCTGCACACTAAACACTGAGAGCCAGAGAATCCTTAACAACCAACTCATCAGACCGTTTGGAAAGTAGTCTGTTATCTTTGGGAGTGAGAAGGTTCCTGGCCACCACTGCAGCAGCCATATCATTCTTCATCATAGAGTCCCCAACGGTAAGAGGATCAATAGAGGATAAGAAGGATGTGTGCTATATGTTGTCATAAGGAGGCATGGCTACCTCTTCACCAAAGTTCAAGTCAAAATGACAGTCGGATGGGCCAGACATTTTCAGAAATGATGAAGGAGAAATGAGGTCCAATAAATCTCTGAAGTACAAAAATAAGGGGAAAATTCCTACAAGGAATAACTCCCTGAATGTACTTTTTGCACACAATTGGTGCCCCTATAAAAGAAAGGGCAGCAGGGTAGTTTATTCAAAAATCGACGAGGCACCACTCTCCGGATTTTGAGAAGCAGATTTTCCTGAGGGTAAAATATGTCGACAATCCCCGCACGCAACATCAGCTCCTTGGATACTACAGATAACTTTGCCAAAGATCTCTGACAAAGTTTAGACACATAAATTTTGAACGTCCAACTACCATACCATTAGCCACAAGTGTAAAGGAACAGCACCACTACTTGATAACTGGAAAGTCCTTATGTGCGTCAACCTTCGTGCTCCGTGGCAAGGCAGACTGGTAAAAATGTCCAACATTTACTCACATCGAGAAAACACTCCCAATATGATTACTTTCTCATAAATCGAAGAGGCACCGTTCCCCGAATCTCGAGAGCCAGATTCTCACCAAGATTGCTTTCTCAAAAATCGAAAAGGCATCGCTATCCGAATCTTAAGAGCCAGACTCCCACCAGGATTACTTTCTCAAAAATTGAAGAGGCACAACTATCCGAATCTCGAGAGCCAGACTCCTACCAGGATCGCTTTCTCAAAAATTGAAGAGGCACCGCTCTCTAAACCTCGAGAGCCAGATCCCCAATATGATTGCTTGTTCAAAAATCAAAGAGGCAATGCTTTCTGAATCTCGAGAGCCAGATCCCCAACAGGATTGCTTGTTCGAAAATCGAAGAGGCACCGCTCTCCGAACTTCGAGATCCAAATTTCCTTGGATAAAGCTTGTCTGCAATCTTCACACGCAACATCAGCTTTCCAAATACCACAGACCACTTTTTCAAAGTGCTCTGACAAAGTTAAAACACGTGAATCTTGCAGCTCCCACTACATTGTTATGACCGAGAAGGGTAATGGAATAGTGCTACCACTCGCTGTTGGGACAATTCCTATATATGTCGACCTTCATCCTTCACAACCAGGCAGACCTATAAATAAAAAAAATGCTCAACTTTTCTTCATATCCAAGAGGGCACTTTCAGCAGAGTCTCTCGAAATACTCAACTTTTTTTCCCCCCGATAATACTTCTACAAACAAGCCATACCAGAGCAAGAGTATCTCATATCATCAAGATTAAAAGTAAAAGTATCCCATATCATGCTTTTTCCTTGTCTTTTCCTTTGGCCTTGTTCTTACCTGCAAGACAAGGAGAAAGAGAGTAATCAGTCAGCACTTGGAATCAAGCTTCCAGTCAAGAACTGACTACCTGGAACTCCTTGCCTGATTACTTACCTGGCATTGCTTTCGAGTACTCATCTTTAACATCTTATACTTCCAGAAAAGATACCACATCTGCCTGAGGAACAGATAGGGCAAGTGAGAATGATATAAGGAAGCATGTGGAGACAAGCGCAATAGAACACGTGCCGATTCATCTATTACTTTGTCAACAACAAAAGTATCCCATATCATCAAGGTCGAGCGCACTTTTGATTTGATGGACTTGTTTTGACCCTCAAATTCTTGAGTCGACCTTATACTCTGGAGGAAACTAGAAAACCCTTCACCCCAGTTCAAGAATAAGCATGTGGAAAGTTACTTCTTCAAAAGCAAAAGTATCTCATATCATCTATGCTCCTTTTTCTTCTCTTTATTCTTCCTGTTGCCTACAGGATATGGAGAATGAGAACAATCAGTCGGAACTCGAAATTAAAGTTCTGATCTGTGACTGATTGCTGTGAGCTTTGATTGCTTACCTTGTCTGTCACCTCTTTCGGCAGATCTCCTAACTCGGTGACTTAGGGGACTCCTACTACATGGTTTGTATCGCGCTTGACCAAACCTGAAACTACAAGTAAGCTTCAAGTCAAATTGATACATTACCTTGTGCATCTCCACCGGTTAAAGATACCACACATGGATGGAGGAAAAATGCTTCAATAGAAGATGCCACATCTACCTATGAGACAGATAAGGCAAGTGAAAACGATACCACACTTCGGTACTTAGAAGTTTCGTGATTACTGAGCGGCTTGGATCTTGCAAGTCCCCAACCGAGGAGCTTCCCTCACTTGGGAACTTAGAGGAGCATTGTTTGTACCATACTTGACCAATTTTGAAAATACTGAGCACCGGTCAACTTTATACCGTCAAGGATCCAGAAGAGTTTCCCTCAAACCAGGAGGCCAATCACAACGCGACACGTGTTAACATTAGAAGCCAATCATAGTGCGACACGTGTCAACATCAGAAGCCAATCACAACACGACACGTGTCAATGTCAAAACAAAACTAGAAACTCTCTTCTATAAAAGGAGATCATTCTCCCACAATATTTCCGAATGTCATTTGTACTAAATCATTCACTTGTACTCACTAAAGAAGAGCTTGAACCTATGTACTTGTGTAAACCCTTCACAATTAATGAGAACTCCTCTACTCTGTGGACGTAGCCAATCTGGATGAACCACGTACATCTTGTGTTTGCTTTCCTATCTCTATCCATTTACATACTTATCCACACTAGTGACCGGAGCAATCTAGGGAAGGTCACAAACTTAACATTTTCAGTTGTATCAAAGTCTCCACTGATTTTGTGCATCAACAACCTAAAATACATAAATTCATTAGGAATGTGAGCTTTGTGCATTGTACATTGACAAAGGTTTTTAATGAATATCATTTATTTATTTTTTTGGTATTAGTAAGATATTTACACAAACCGGTCAATCATATTATTATTAGGGTAGTACATTGCTATTTACGCATTTCTTTTTATTTTTCATACAAGCATTATGAGCGATAAGGCAAGCAATGTCCAAAAAATGAGGGTTAGCTAGCGTGGGACGAGAAATTGTAGAATGATACAGTATCACCACGTCAGTTGTGGTACTTTCACTTCAAACTTGCCATTTGTACAAACGTGGAACGGAGGAAGACGACGCCGAGTTCAACCGATGTTGGAGACCCGTGGCGGTGTTTGGAGATGGAGATTTCGGCAGGGAGCCGTTCGACGTGTGGGTGAAGCTTTTGTGTTGAAGCTTTTGTAGGTGAAGCTTTGGAGTTGAAGCTTTGTAGGTGAAGTTTTGGAGTTGAAGCTTTGTATGTGAAGCTTTTGTGTTGAAGCTTTTGTAGGTGAAGCTTTGGAGTTGAAGCTTTGTAGGTGAAGCTTTGGAGTTGAAGCTTTTGTTGGGTACCATGAATTGATTTTGTTTCACACTATCTTGATCAAGATAGTGTGAAGCTTTTGAGAATTTGTAGTTGTCCTCCATTGATGAAGCTTTTGTTGATGAAGCTTTTGTGGTGAAACTTTGTTGGGTACCATGAATTGATTTTGCTTCACACTATCTTGATCAGGATAGTGTGAAGTTTTTGAGAATTTGTAGTTGTCCTCCATTGATGAAGCTTTGTTGAATTTCCCATTAATTTTTTTTTTGTGTAAACTAGAAATTTGTTGAATTTCCCAATTTTTTTTTTTAATTTTTTTTTTGGGAAAATTTGAAATTTGAAAATGTTGGAGTGACAACATATACAAATTTTGCTTCCACACTATTGAGCAAAAGATTGTGATGCAAGCCACACCTTGTAGTAGTCGAAAGTTTGGATGAACCATATAAATTGAATTTGCTTCGAACAGTCTTGATCAAGAGTGTGTGAAGCTTTCTACGAGTTGTAGTTACACTTTATTGATGAAGCTTTTGTTGGCACCATAAATTGGTTTTGCTTCACACTGTCTTGATCAAGAGTGTGTGAAGCTTTTGAGAATTGTGGTTGCCCTCCATTGATGAATCTCTTGTTGGCACCATAAATTTGTTTGCTTCATACTGTATCGATCAAGAGTGTGTGAAGCTTTTGAGAATTGTGGTTGCCCTCCATTGATGAATCTCTTGTTGGCACCATAAATTGGTTTGCTTCATACTGTATTGATCAAGAGTGTGTGAAGCTTTTGAGAATTATGGTTGCCTTTCATTGATGAAGCTCTTGTTAGCACCATAAATTGGTTTTGCTTCACATTGTCTTGATCAAAAGTGTGTGAAGCTTTTGAGAATTGTGGTTGCCCTCCATTGATGAATCTCTTGTTGGCATCATAAATTGGTTTTGCTTCACACTGTCTTAATCAATAGTGTGTGAAGCTTTTGAGAAATTGTGGTTGAACTCCTTTGATGAAGCTCTTGTTGGCACCATAAATTGGTTTTGCTTCACACTGTCTTGATCAAGAGTGTGTGAATCTTTCTACAAGTTGTAGTGTTTGCATTGTTACAGAGGAGAAATGTTTGAAGCAGATGCAACAGGGCTAAATAGCTTGATCTTCGTATGCCATGCACTGAAGTTATTGTTGGCTTGCAATAAGACTTTATTGGTGACTATAACTCTTGTTGGGCATAAGTGCTCTCCTAGTTGAGTTGTCAAGCTTGAGGGTTTTTGATTATTTATGAATGCTGGAAGTTCATATGTACAAGTTGTAGCACTTGTCTTCTAGTAGGTGGAATGAATTATGAGTTGCTTTCATCACTTGGTTGGTGGTACGAAGGTGAGTTCTTTTATCACCTTTAATCACATTTCATCACCTGGTTGGTGGCACGAAAATGAGTTCCTTTTTCACCTGGTTGGTGCCATGAATGACAAGTTGCCAAATGATATTAAAGTATGGGTTGTACATTTCATCACCTAGTTGGTGGCATGAAGGAGAGTACGGGTTATACATCTCATCACCTGGTTGGTGGCATGAAAGAGAGTACGGGTTGTACATTTCATCACCTAGTTGGTGGCATGAAGATGAGTTCCTTCTTCACATTTCATCACCTGGTTGGTGAGAATAAGAGCAAGGTGTTGAGGCACATTGTAGCAAGTGTTGAATGACACAAAGTATGTTGAACCCTTTCGAAGCACAGTTGGCTTATGTATGAATGTGTTGGAATGTATGATTGAGCGAATATACTGTGAAGCTATTCGTTTATTTGTATAGTCTTGTTGACATATACTTAGACTTTGTTTCATGTTAGAAGCATTCATGTTGAAGCTTTGAACCCAAGTGTTTCATTGCTAGGAATGTAAGAGGATTAGGACCGAGTTGTTTAAATCACCTCTTTATTGAATTCATGCCAAATAGTCTTCGTTACATATGATGCCGAACAGCTGAAGCTTGCCGAACGGCTGAAGCTTAACACTTGTACAATGTAAGTTTACTTGTAATAGTACTTCAAATGATCAGCGTTCCATGGATGGCCAAGGGTCTTGTTATCGGAGCTTCTAAGCTTGTAGGAGCCAGGGCGACTGAAGCCAACAACTTCAAACGGTCCATCCCAGTTTGGACTAAGTGTTCCTTCACTTGGGACTCTGTCGCAGAGTAATCTTTTATTCAATACCCAGTCCCCCACTTTGAAAGAACGAGGTTTGACCCTTGAATCATAGCAGTTGGAGATGCGCTGCTTGTAGGCGACATTCCTCAAGTGAGCCTGGTTTTTGTGTCCCTCGACTAGATCTAAGTTAAGGGTAAGTTGTTTGTCATTTTCGCTTTGCACTTAGTTCTGGACTCGGAACGTTGCTTGCTCAAGATCAACTGGGACAACTGCCTCTATACCAAAGGCAAGTGAGAATGAGGTTTCTCCTGTTGATGTCTGATATGAAGTGCGGTATGATCAAAGAACTTGGGGTACAAATTCTGGCCAACAACCTTTAGCCTTGTCCAAGCTGGTTTTCAAAGTTCGTTTGATTACTTTGTTGATGGCTTTAACTTGTCCATTAGACTGGGGATGAGCTAGGGAGGCAAAACATAAGTTGATGTTGAACTTAAAGTAGAACATCCTGAACTTATTGTTGTCGAATTGTCGCCTGTTGTCAATGACTATCGCATTGGGAATGCCGAATCTGCAAAGGATGTTCTTCCATACGAAGTCTACTATTTTTGCCTCAGTAATGGTTGCCAAGGATTCTACTTCGGCTTACTTTGTGAAGTAGTCAACTGCAACGATTGTATAGCGAACCTTGCCCTTCCCTGTAGGCATTGGGCCGATCAAATCAAATCCCCATTGGGCAAAGGGCCAAGGGCTGATCATAGGAGTAAGCGGCTCGGAAGGGGAGTGAGGAATAGTTGCGTACCGTTGACACTTATCAAATGAGCGTGATATTCTGATGGCATCTTGATGGAGTGTTGGACAGTAATATCCTTGGGGGAAAGCCTTTTGTGCTAGGGATTGAGATCCAGCATGATCTCCCCAGATTCCTTCATGTATTTCCCGAATGACAGTTTATGCCTCTACGGGCGTAAGGCATCTTAGGTATGGTAGGTTAAAACCCCGCTTGTAGAGTTGGTCATTAATGATCAAGTAACAGGTAGCCTTGTATAGAATCTATTTAGCTTGGACTTTGTTATTTGGAAGGGTGCCATGAGCAAGGAATCTATAAATCGGGGTAATCCAACTATTCATCTGTTGTAAGTTGCACACTTCCGCAGCCATGGTGCTTGGTGCTGCCAACAATTCGACCTGAATTTTTCTCTCAATCTTGTCTTCCACCCTGAGGCGAGGCGACCCAAAGCATGATTGTTTGTCGCTCGAAGAATTTGGGTGATCTGGTAGTGGAAATGCTTAAGCAACAATTGTGTTTGTGCCAGATATGCTACCAATGAGCTATCCTTAGCATCAAAGTTGTTGGTGACCTGGTTAACCACCAATTGAGAGTCACTGAAAATATCAATTTGTTTAACCCCAATGTGTTTGGCCAAATGTAAGCTTGCTAGGAAGGCTTCATATTCGGTCTTATTGTTCGACGCCTTTGTCAAGGGTCGTAAGGACTAATCCTGCTCCACAACCCTGTTGGTTGGACGAGCTATCAACATATAGACTCCATGATGGGGCTGTTGATTATATTTTCTGAGCTTCCGAGGGTAATGAAACCATTTCTTTAGGCGTAGAAACAATGTCGATAGGATATGTGAAGTCGGCGATGAAGTCTGCCACTGCTTGGCTCTTCTCAGATGACTTTGGTTGGTAGGAGATGTCAAACTCACCTAATGCTATCACCCATTTGATCATTCACCCGGAAGTGTCAGGACTTTGGAGTATCTGTCGAAGAGGATGATTGGTAAGCATGATGATGAAGTGTGCTTGGAAGTAAAGGCAAAGTTTTCGAGTAGACATGACCAATGCTAGAGCCAATTTCTCAATGTTGGAGTATTATGTCTCTGCATCTTGTAAGGCCTTGCTAGCGTAGTAGACATGCCGTTTGACATTACCATCCTTTCGAATGAGAACAGAACTTACTGCTAAAGTCGATATCGATAGATAGATAATGAGAGTGTCACCAACCTCAGGTTTGGAGAGCAGAAGGGCTTTGCTTATGTAATCTTTGAGGTTTTTAAATACCTCGGCACATTCATCAGTCCATGTAATGTACTTCTTACTTCCCTTAACTGCTTTGAAGAAATGAGCACATCTGTCTGTGGCCTTAGAGATGAACCTAGTTAAGGCTGCCACCTTGCCAGTAAGGCTCTGGATGTCTTTTGAAGTTACCAGTTCCTTCATGTCGAGGATTGCTTTGATCTTCTCGGGATTATCCTCAATGCCTAAGAATTTACCATAGCCTACACCGAAGGCACATTTGTTGGGGTTCAACCTCATTTGATGCCTCTTCAGAATGGTGAAAGTTTCATATAGGTTGGTGATGTGTTGGTCAGCATGTTTGCTCTTAACTAGCATATCATCAACGTAAACTTCCATGCTCTTCCTAATCTGTTCGGCAAACATTGAATGGACTAGTCTTTGATAAGTCGCTCCTGCATTCTTTAGGCCGAAGGGCATGACTTTATAGCAATATAGTCCCTGTCAGTAGTGAAGGTTATGTGGTCTTGGTCCGGAGAGTTCATGAGGATTTAGTTGTATCTTGTGTAAGCATCCATGAAGCTCAGGAGTTCACACCCTGCCGTAGAGTCTATAAGTTTGTCTATGAGAGGAAGAGGAAAGCTATCATTCGGGCATCCTTTGTTTAGGTTGGTGTAATCGACACACATTCTTCACAAGACCTTTTGGAGTAGGAAACTTTCCTTGGTCAGATTCTTCTTAACAAGGACAACATTTGCTACCCATGTTGGATAATTGACTTCGTGGACGAAGCCTATGCCTTTGAGTTTTCCAACTTCTGCCTTCATTGCCTCGTACCGTTCAGCGTCATAAGATCTTTGCTTCTGTCTCACTGGCTTGGTCTTGGGGTCAGTACTTAAGCGATGACAGATGATATCAGAAGAGATGCTTGGCATGTCCTTGTATGACCAGGCGAAGACCTCAGTGTTCTCTTGCAAAAAAGAGATCAATGACAACTAAATGGGTGGTGACAAGGTGGTGCCAATCTTCACCATGCGATTTGGATAATCTTTTAAGATAGAGACCTTCTCCAACTCTTCAGCGGGTTGTGCTTGCTGGGTGAAAGAGTCATTTCGAGGATCGTTAAGTTGACTGTTGCCACCATGAAGATCCAAGTTAGCTTCGTCTGGGCTGGTCTTTATGACTTGGTCATGTATAGAAAGGGTTTCCTTGGGCACAAGCAGGTGTTGTTGCTTGACCAAAATGTTGTACCATGATCGTGCACTAAGGTGATATTCTCTGATGTAACCATTGCCATAGGGGGTTGGAAATTTCATCAACAACATACGTGTGGATACCATGGCCTTGAGATCATTGATTCCTGTGCGTCTGAAGATGACATTGTATGCCGTTGGGCAATCAACCATCAGGAAGTTAGTGGTCTTGGTAGCTGTGTAAGGGCCTGTACCAATGGTGAAAGGTAAATGTATGCTCCGCAAAGGTTGCACAATATCACCGGAGAAGCTTATGATAGGAGAAATCGAGCGATCAAGCAAGTGTTCAGCTACATTAAGTGCCCTGAAAGCTTCAGCAAACATGATATTGACCGAAGCCCATGTGTCTACCTGGATTCGTCATACTTCAAAGTTGGCTTTGTGAGCTTCCACGATCAGTGAGTCATTGTGAGGGTAGATGATACATCTTTCTTCCTCAGGGTAGAAACATATTGGATCCCAGTTAGGTTTTTGATACTTGCCTCCCCTGATGTCTTCCACGTGAAACACTTGGTGGCCAAACCTTAAAGCTCGTTCACTATTTTTCATGGCCCTGTTGGAAGATTTAGATATGGGTGTGCCACCACTTATGGAATATATCACATTCATCTAGTGTTGGTTGCGGTTATCCCTTGGAGGGTGAAGGAGGAATTGATCGATTTTTCCTTCATGTGCTAAAGCTTCAATATGATCACGAAGGGTGATACACTTCTTGCTATCATGGCCGTTATGCTCGTGGTAGCAGCATAAAGTGCCCGTGTTCTTCGTGGGCTTGTAATCCGGGTGCCTCGATTTTGGTTTCGATATCAGGTGTGCTATGCTCGGGTAAATGGCCATGCATGTGGTGTTCAAAGGTGTGTATGCCTCATACCTTGGGGTAGGGCCTGTCCTGACATATGCTTGACCCACTGTGTTGACTGTCTGGGGTCGGAGATTATCATGGCGATACCCTTGGTTATCGTGGTAGTGTCCCTTACTCCTTTTACTAAAATGAGACTAGTGAAGATGGAAATCTTTCATTTTTCCCTGAGATTGATATGTCTGTTGACTTGGCAAAGTATTAAGTAAGGCAGGGGGAGGCATCACTGCCGTTTGGAAGGTTGAGGTCTTCTCATTTGGGTGGGTCTGGCTTCCACTTCCCACTTGCTGATAGGGATGGTTGTTAGAGGTTTCTTTTGGTATGTCCTCGCCTCGTATAGAGTTGCAAGCCAAGCTTCTGCTTTGTCTTTGCTTGGAAGGGGTGTCGAGGATCCTCCTTGTAAGAGGGTCAGGCCTAGATTGGTTCCAATCAGGTATCTTAGCTTGTCGTTTGGCCTTCAACTTGTTTACTTCCTTAAGGAGCTATAGGACGAGAGGGTCATGAGTGGAGTCATGTGCCACTGAAGCTTTCTTTCGTAAATCTCCATCTCCTCTTGGAAGTATGAAGGTTTGATCAAGAGCATGTGATTTTTCTTTGGACTTGCCGTACTGACTTCCAAGGTATGTTTGTCGGAACATCTCTGAGTTCCCTATACCTTCGTGTTTCTCTAGGACTTGTTGCCTCTTCCCCAAATTGGTAGCCAGCTTGGGACATAGGAGGGGACCGGGTCTTTCAGAGACCCTTGGGTCATTGATCTTCGAGCTTACATGGATGGGATTGTCTCGACGTTGTTTTAGGAAGTCTCGACAGTCGCGAAAGACAGCTTTCGATCCTTCCACTCCTTCTGTAAGGAGATGTCTTCCTCCACTCCTCCTGCTTCGGGTCGAAGCAGCTGGGTTAAGAGAAGTCTCATGTTGGTCACCATTTCGATGAGTAGCTCGCTCCTCAACAGGAATACCCATGTCGAGGGCAAATGACACTCCGTGTTAGGGGGCACCCAGTTAATGGTCAACTTCCACAAGGGTGATGAGCTCGTGTGTTTTAGTATATCTAGCCTCGTGGAGCATCTCGAAGTCCTTCTCATATTGCTCTTGGAGGATCTCATTCTTCATCGCTATCTTGTTGTTCTGAGCCTCTAACTCATCGACTTTAGCCTGAAGAGCAAACTACTTTTGTTCATTCTTTCGTTGCTTCGCACCAGGTGCAAGAGGGGTGTTATTCTGTGTGTTGTGGCTTCCTTCGCTCCCCATGTTAGAAAAGGATGCTTGGTAAAAAAAGAGTGTACGAATGGTAAAAACCAGCTTAACAAAGTTAAAGAGAGTGGGAATAAGTGTCGTTCCCACAGACGGCGCCAAATGTTGATGCACAAAATCAGTGGAGACTTTGGTACAACAGAAAATGTTAAGTTTGTGACCTTCGCTAGATTGCTCCGATCACTAGTGTGGATAAGTATGTAAATGGATAGAGACAAGGAAGCAAACACAAGATGTACGTGGTTCACCCAGATTGGCTACGTCCATGGAGTAGAGGAGTTCTCATTAATTGTGAAGGGTTTACACAAGTACATAGGTTCAAGCTCTCCTTTAGTGAGTACAAGTGAATGATTTAGTACAAATGACATTCGGAAATATTTTGGGAACATGATATCCTTTTATAGAAGAGAGTTTCTAGCTTTGTTTTGACATTGACACGTGTTGTGTTGTGATTGGCTTCTGATGTTGACACGTGTTGCACTGTGATTGGCCTTTTGGTTTGAGGGAAACTCTTCTGGGTCCTTGACGGTATAACGTTGACCGGTGCTTAGTAGTTTCGGGATTGGTCAAGTATGATACAAACATAGGAATATATATATATATATATATATATATATATATATATATATTGAGCAAATGATATTATCTAATTAAGGGGAAGTTGAGTTCTTACAAGAGGACGTGGGTTCAAATCCTGTCGTAGCTAATCTAACATTTAATCTAACAAAATTTATCATTTGACAAGAAAAAAAGGGGGACGGGTATGATGTGGTTCATATTCGTCTTTGGCGAGAATCGAACCTAAGACCTATCACTTACAAGTGAAGAAGAATACAACTATATTATAGTAATGAATGGCTTTAGGTTAATAATATTAACAAAGAGAGCATTCTAGAATTTAGAGGTTGGTGTGTGATATCCACACACCCTTTTTGACACACCCTGACCAAGATCGAGGCATGCTGGCCGTCACGTGAGAGTGACGTAGCCATGTGCACAGTGCGGAAGCCATTAAGATAAGAGATATACAAAAAAATTAAAACCGAAAGTTACTAATGTGCACCAATAAGCAGGAAGTGCTGTGAGTAAGATACAAGTGTAAATACTCCTAGTCAGAGCATATAAAGTCTAGGTGCAGTCCAGTAGGACAAGTACTAATTATACAATACCAGAAGATGTCCTACTAAATATATAATTTGTCAGAACCGCCTAGATCATCAAATGCCACCAACAGCAAGTCAACCTAAAACCTGGAGAGGCGCAAAACAGAAAACGTGAGTGGGCAAAAAAAAGCTTTTCAAAACCATTTCATTTATCAAATGCTCTAACCTCTCGCAGTAAAACATGTATAATTTTTCCCAGAAATAGAATATAATCATATGCATAAATATATATAATTATCTCAATTCAAATCATGCTTTACATAACTATATTCATAAGTATGTCATGCCAAAACATAAAAATAGAATAAGTAACTCAGGCGAGAATAAATTTATGGAAAATAACATATTAGTCGGAACTCATGCATAAGTCTGTACGACTGAATTCATAGCTCATTATTCAATCTAGCCGGAGTCACTACAATGACCTACACGACATTACACTGCACATAAGTCGGAACCACTAAAAAGGTATGTACGACAAGACTGTGTGTAATATAATTATGCTCAATACTACGCTCTCATGATAGCTAGGCGATAAATCGCTAGTCACCTATGAGTCTGAACCACCTATGATGGTCTGTACGACAAGACTGTGCACCTAAATTGGATCCAATGTGAGCATATGGTGCGGGAGGTGACATTATAAACAGGCATGTGCTATATCTGGCTAAATCACAATCGCCCTAGGTGCAGGTTTATGAACTCTATGCTTCTCAATTCATCACAACCGTTATTCACATTCACAATTCATAAACTCACCTGGAACTTACATGAGCGTCCACAGCACCACAATCATATATATGCAAACATCATATGCATATTCTAAATGTAAAACATTTGGCATGGCAATTCAATTCATAAATCGTTTAATGCATATTTTGGGAAAATATCAAGTATATAGATATATACTGAAAACCAAAAGCCCACTCACTAGTATGTTGAAGGGTCGTAGCCTCATAATCGCCCTTGACTGTGCTCGTCCTCGGGATAAGTCTCCCCTATATGCGAAACAACTATAAAAACGTTAATTTAAAGCACATAGCCATTACTAGCTAATAACTTCTCATGCATTGCTCAAATGGGGTGTTTGAATATACCAACGTAATCTACACAACCTCACGAACATCCCAATATTTTTAGAATAATTTTCCGACTTCCCATGTGCCGCCACGGGCCGACTAAGGCACAACAACACGCACAACCACGCACAGGGACCCTAACGGAATCCCTTAACCCCGTTAGGAATATTTCCGTTAGATAGTAACGGAAACCGTTAGAACTAACCAACGCCGTTAAGAATATTCCGTCAAAGTTGACGGAATATTCCATCATCCCCTACCTTCGAACTCCGGCGACCGTCGCTATCGCCAGAAACTGAGAAAATCTTAGAATCTTTATATCTCCGCCGATTCTTAACCAAAACTCATGAAATTGGTCTCAATTTAAAGCTTATAACTAGAAGAACACATCCTTACCAATTTCAAGGCTTGAAATCCACGAAAACTCGCAAAAGAGAGCTCGATAATTCCGGCCAAATTTCAAACTCTCCAAACTTGACTTCCTGAAGTCCAATTTGCTTAGTTTTTGTCCTCCGAGCTTTGTAGGAACTTCCTAAAGCTTCCTACGAGCTTAGAATCCCCTGAAACATCCATAATTACGACCATGTGAACAGTACTCAAATCGGGGGTTATGGTTTCTCGGGTTTTTAAAGGTTTCAAGTCCTAAAAATGGCATATATGAACTCAGAGACTTGCAAGGAGTTCGAATTTTACCTTCTTGACGTCGATCCGTGTGTGAAATGTGAGTTTGGCGTTCGTCCGTACGTTTGTACGGATTTTCTGCAAAAATCCGTGAGGGAGAAGTCACGGGAGAGAGGGAGAGTTTGTGTGTGTGTGGTCCACGTGGGTCACCAACCAACCAAAGAAAATAACATCTAAGTCCCAAAGCATGACAGACACACTACAATTTCAACGTCCAAGGATAAAACTGTCATTTCACATCGTCGAAACTAAATATTTTGGGACGGGCTATGACACTTTTTTACTTCTCACACACCCTTTTAATTTTCGGCCGTTGGATCAGGTGAATTGATCAAAGTGCAGAAATTAACAAGGGGTGTGTGAAAAGTAAAAATAGGTGTGTGGATAGCACACCCATAGAGGTTATGATGTTTCAAACAAGTTCAGTTGATAATGTTCTCACATGATTGACAAATGACAAAGAATGCATTCTAGAATTTCCCGCACGGCCAACATGGTCCGTCGGCTGTAAATGTTTAGAAGACCCTAAATTATACGTGCCTAGAGCTACATAGACCCTATTTGGAATGGGTACATAAGTACAATGTATGACGTTTTATGTAAATAATACAATGTTGACATGTGTAGGTTTCTCTTTACAAAACAATTTATCATTGCAATAAGATGCCATAGTGATAGTTACGCTCATAAAATAAATATTGTGGAGCCAAAAATAATTCTAAAAATTCAGAAGACGACACGTGTAATTTATTTCGAATAAGACAAGATTGCCCTCATTAAATTGGCAGGGGCACACAAATACTCACACGTGCAACTCCACTGGAAGTTCAAGCAGCTAACTACGACTGCTTAAACCTCTCTTGGGGGAAGTCACAAGTATTAAATATAGGGTTAATTACTAAATCTTATTTTTAATACATTCTCAATTGAAGATCAACTCAATCAAGTAAGGAATCCCTATATATCACAATCAATTAGGGATGCTTCCACCATTATCCCAAGATACTTCCTCCTAATTAATATATTGGAAATATTTTTTCCTCATTCATCCAACGGATGAGAAACGTTTCTTTCATATGAAGAAACTCGCCATGTATTCCTTCTATATATGTGATAGAGTGCTTCTTCACACGAAATGATCATTCTGTTCTTGTCATGTGAAATATGTGTTTCTCGGATTTGCATAGTAATTTTGTGCACAGAATCTTATGGCTTCAATTTTTTCCAGGTGAGCAGGTTGTGTAACTTGATTTTGTTATTATTCTTTTTGTAAACACGATATTCTCGTTCGGTTGCTACGATTAACAGTGTGGCCGGAATTACTTGTCCCAAACGCATGGGGAAGTGCTCTATATTGTTCGTGAACTCCGTGTGTTATGGGACTGCTGTTCCAGTTCATGGGTGGATTCTGACAAGCTGCAACACCAGGTAATGTAGCTTGTACATCAACTGTTTCATGTTTCCATAAGTGGTGAGATGAATTTGTTGGATCTGATTGATTCAAACAGGATTATGGTACCCTTTTGATGGACGAGGCCGAGCGGTGTAGTAGTCGGGAGCATCGATAGAAAAATACTGCTTGAGCTTGAAGGGAAACACCCAAAAATAAGACTAAGGTTAGACTTTATACAACAAATGACTGAGACTTTCTTGTTAGCATATTGAATAGAAGGACGACGTCCAAATAATACAAATTTTGAACAGTACAACCGAACCACATAATAACGAATCTACCCAGATATTTTTCTTGTGATACTTTTTCATTCTCTATTCATGTTGATTTCCATATTGATCTTCTGCTTCGGACTGTTAACAAAAAGGAATCAAAAGAACCATATGAGGAAACCAACATCAAGTGCACAACGGAAAAGTTGCTCCTTTTGTGACAGAAAAGTCACGGTTCAAGTCGTGGGAACAACCTATTTGCAAAGTAAGGGTAAGGCTGTATACGATAGATGTCCTCCTCCTGACCCTCGCAAAGCAGGAAGACTTGGCTTGGGGTCGCCCTTTTACTTTTTTATTCGTAAATCTTGATGCCGATGTCCGTCTTGCTCTTCCTCTTCAGACTCTATCCTTTAAAGATATATTTATCGGCTACGAACTGATAAATTTTAATTAGAAACCCTTTCATTTAAGATGAATAAGCTCTGACAAAATTCATCATCTGGCTCAAAAAATTGACCCCCACAGGAAATTTACAGCTTCAACTATGAGAATTATGTATTGCACACTCTTGGAAATATAGCTAACCAAATTTATGAAAACTTTTAGCCCTCCGACTATTTTGCTTCCTGAAATGAGTTTCATGGCTTTGAATAGACATTTAATTCCTTACTTGATATTGTCCACCCAAATCTCGAAAAACTTTTAAGTCTGCTACCATGCACATGAGGAGCAAGCTTTCTGGCAATGGGTTTTCAGCAATGTGCTTCATAATGATTTCAAACTTTGTCCTCAATAATATATCAACCTCTAATCGAGTCGCCCCACTTTGCTTATACTCCAAAACCTTCGTCATCACTTGTTGAATGCCTTCCAACTTTGGCCTCTCTCCCTCTTCAAGCTTTCCAACAACTTGCTTAACGATCTCAAACTCAGACATTAACTTCTGACCTTATTGACACATTCTGCTTTCTTCAAATAATCTCGAAGACCAAGTGATGAGTTCTCATTCTCTGAACACCCCCTTGCCATTTCTTGTTCTTTCTTTCTGTATCTGAGTTTGAGATTGTTAAGCAAGTTGTTGAAAAGCCGATTTATGAAAGCTTGAAGGGGAGAGGGCCAAAGTTGGAATGAGAACTCATCACTATCGTCTTTGAGATTATTGGAAGAAGGCGTCGATGAGGTCAGAAGTTAATGTTCAGTTAATGTCTGAGTTTGAGATCGTTAAGCAAGTTGTTGGAAAGCCGATTTATGAAAGCTTGAAGGAGGAGAGAGGCAAAAGTTGGAATGCATTGAGCAACTGATGATGAAGGTTTTGGAGAATAAGCAGAGTGGGGTGACTCGATCAGAGGTTGATATATTATTGAGGACCGAGTTTGAAATCATTATGAAGCGCGTTGCTGAAAATCCATTGCCTGAAAGCTTGCTCTTCATGTGCATGGTAGCAGACTTAGAAGTATTTTGAGACTTTGGTGGACAATATCAAGACAAGAATTAAATGTCTATTCAAAGCCGTGAAATTCATTTCAGGAAGCAAAATAGTTGGAGGAGTAAAAGGTTTCATAAATTTGGTTAGCTATATTTCCAAGAGTGTGCAATGCATAATTTTCATAGTTGAAGCTGTAAATTTCTTGTGGGGTCAATTTTTTGAGCCAAATGAAGAATTTCGTCAGAGCTTATTCATCTGAAATGAAAGGGTTTCTAACTAAAAGTTATCAGTTCGTAACCGATAATTATATCTTTAGAGGATAGAGTCTGAAGCGGAAGATTAAGATGAACATGGGCATCAAGATTTAAGAATCAAAAAGTAAAAGGGCAACCCCAAGCTAACAGGGTTCTCCGCTTTGCTGACATCTATCGTATGCAACTTTCAGAGGAACGAGCACTCATCACGATGGTCTTCGAGATTATTATAAGGAAGTAGAATGTCGATGAGGTCAAAAGTTGATGTTCAGTTAATGTTCGTGTTTAAGATCGTTAAGCACTCAGTTGCTAGAAAACCGATTTCTATAAAGCTTGAATGGGGGAGATGTCAGAGTTGGAATGCATTCAAGAACTAAGGACAGAGGTTTTCAAGAATGAGCCCAAATTGTCACATCCCCGCCTAGGGCGGACCACTTTCCGAGCCCGCTCCACCACCGTAGCACGATATTGTTCGTTTTGGACCCCGACTACGCCCTCACCGTTTTGTTTCTGGGAACTCACACCAGAAATTCCCAGTGAATCACCCATCATGGGATTGCTCTCGCGCGCTACTTGCTTAACTTCGAAGTTCCGATGGAACCCAAAACCAGTGAGCTCCCAAAAGGCCTCGTGCTAGGTAGGGATGAAAATATACATTTAAGGATCACTCTCCTGGGCGATGTGGGATGTTACAATCCACCATCCTTAAGGGTCTAATGTCCTCGTCGGCACACCATAGCTTGGGTTAGGCTCTGATACCAAATTGTCACATCCTGGCCCGGGATCATCAAAGGTTGACATATTATTGAGGAGTTTGAAATCGTTAGGAAGCACATTGCTAAAAAACCCGTTGCCGAAAAGCTTCCTCGTGCTGTACGTGGTGGCAGACTTATGAAGTTGTTCAAGATTTTTGTGAACAACATCAACAACGGAATTAAAGGTCTATTCAAAGCCGTGAAACTCATTTCAGGAAGCAAAGCAGCCGAAGAGTTGAAAGGTTTCATAAATTTGGTTGGCTATATTTCGAAGTGTGTGCAATGCATAATTTTCGTAGTTGAAGCAGGAAGGTAGCCCAATACTTCGTCGCGATGGATATACATTCTGCCGACTCCAGTACTCAGCAAGCTTGGAGGGCATCTCAGACTGGAGTTGTAGGCATGCCATAGCCATACACGAAAAAAGTATGAAAGCAACAGTTCATGGGGCATAGGTAACTTCAATGGACGTTGTGTCAGTTAAAAACAATTAAAATGATAAGAGAGCTTGCAATGAATGGAGAAAGGTTTCAGAGGGCAGGGCGTTTATGCATAGGCCTCTCCCCCGAATACTAAATCACTCATCGCATGAACAGCATGTGATTGTAGCTCTGATGGGAGAAATTTTTCATTGTGTCCGGAATTCGAGTGGTACACTACATGTTATTATGTAAGAGGAAGTTTTATATTGTAAGTTGTTAATTTTTTAACACAAGCATCTCACCACATATATTGTAACACGTGATGTATAACTCCGTGTTCCGGACAAGCACTAAAAAAATCTCTCGATGAGATGAATACAACTCCTCCATTTAAGAGTATGAAGTTCAAGAAATGGTTTTTGATAAAATTCTTTGTGTTCATTTTGGCTTACTTATTTTTATGGTTCAAGAAATGGTTGATTTTTATATTTAAATAAAAAGTTATAAAAAAAATGCATTGAATCAGTTGGAAAATAATTTTTATAGTTTTTTTTCCTTCTGTATTCTTTTTTTTTTTGTTAATTCATTTTTAATTTAATAGTTTAAATATAAAATAAAACATTGTACAGTATATATCTAAATTACATGCTAATAGAACTTAACCACCAAAAACCAATGAAATTACAGTTATAACCTTTAATACATATCTAGAAAAAAAATGTGGGGATTAAAGTAATTTCACACAAACAATGACACACCCCGATCCAGAGGATCCAGGTGTGTTGGCCGTCACGTGAGCGTGACGAAACCATAAGTGCGACACGGAAGCAAAACAACAACATAAATCAGAAGAAATTCAAACCAAATTCAAACATAACAACCTACGAATGTAACCGGACGAGTTATAAAGGAAACACATAAGTTCAGAGTATAGGTAACTGCAGTCAAGTAGGACTAAAATAAAAATACATCACCCTCAGGTGAGTCCTACATGTCGAAGGTCTGCCAGAAAGCCGGAATAAGACCTCGAGAGCCACCAACCGCTAAACTAGAACCTGGAGGGGCGCAAAACAAAATGAGTGGGTCAGTAAAATCAAATAGTTTTCCAAAACAGTTCATTAAAAACAATTCTATCCCCTCGCCGTAAAAACCTGTATACTTTCCCAGAAAATAGTATATATACATATATATCTACGTCACAACATAGCTCAGCACATATCCATCATCATAATATCTCAGAAATGATATGCCATGACAAAATATAATCAGAATGCATCAATAATAGTCAGGTGAATAATAAATCAACCGGAGACCCTACAATGGTCATGTACGGCTAATTCTAAAGCTCAACATCCAAACCAACCGAAGTCACCTCGGTGACCTGTACGGTTCAACTCTGCACGTCACTCGGAACTACATATAGTAGTCTGTACGATGATAGGTGTATAATTACGCTCTAGTGCTTCTCTCATCAATCATCGGCGCGCATAACTAAGGTCACCCACTAGTTGGAATCACATCTAGTGATCTGTACAACTAGCATGTTGGAACCCTCACATGGTCTGTACGACATCCACCTACTTGGATCCAAGACGAGCGTGCGGTGTGGTGAATAACAATATAAGCACTATCACCTAGGTGCAGGTTATGAGCTTTCAATGTAATTCACATAAATAACTCAGCTGAATAATAAATAAACTCACCTGGCATCCACCGCGTCATTTCACATATATATGCATCAATACTCAAGCTAGATATCTCAATAATTTCATGCATAGCAATTAATTCATATATTCATATAAACACGTATTTTCTGGGAAAATAAATGTATATAGGTAAATACGAAATCAAAACTGCCCACTCACTGATAAGTCGAGGGGTCGTAACCCCCGTGGCGTCCCTGGATGCTCTCGTCCTCGGGATACGTCTCACCTATATGAGAAACAACTATAAAAACGTTAATTTTAAACACATCACCAATATTTCGAAATAACTTCTCATACGATGCTCAATTTGGGTATATGAATATACCACATCGACCTACTCGACGTCACGAGCGTCGGGAAATTTTTAGAAAAATTTTAGGAGGTCTCACGCGCCCCCACGCGTCGAATTAGGCACGGGTCTACGCGCCCCCCACGCTCGGCCACGTGCAAGGCATGCTGACGGCGTCAGTTGACGCCGTCTGGAATATTCCGTTAAAACCGACGGTTACCGTTACTGCCGTTAGGAATATTCCGTTAAAACTAACGGAATATTCTCTCTTCTTCTCCGACCTACCCTCGCCGGACTCCGGTCACCGGAAAACTGGGAAGAATTTCTAATTCACTATTCTCACTCGTTTTCGTCCATTTTTCTCGTACTTTACACCAAATTGAAGCCCTAAGTGTGTACTATCACGTTGAACTAGTTTTAAGCACTAAAAATCACGGAATCGTACCTTCCAAAAGTCCAAGAAAACCGGCCAAACTCGAACTAGGTGATCCTGATGTCCAATTCTTCCAAACGAAGCACTCCGAGCTTCCTTAGGACCTCACCAAGCTTCCTACAAGCTTCAAATTCCCAAAAACATAAAGATTTACGTGTGCATGAACAGTGCACCTTCACGGGGAGTTTAAAAACTAGGGTTTCCGAAGGAAAGGTTACCTGAAAATGGTATCAACGTGCTCGTAGTGTCCTCAGGAGTCCAATAGTGGCCTTAAGTTCGTCGATCCGTGATGTTTTGAGGGTGAGTGGCTTGTCCGTACGGTTTCGAGAGGAAGAGAGAGACAGAGAAGACACGGGGAAGGAGAGGGAGAGAGAGGTCCTGTGTGGTCCAAACTAATCCATACCATCCAATTTCATCATAACCATACATAACAAAAATCAAACTTTCAATATATTCCAACTTACTAATATATAATTCTCCCAACTTGATTAATATTTAAACCAAAATAACGTCACATACCTACGTACCTTAATGTCCAACAAGGGCAATTCTGTCATTTCACATTCCCGTCAAACACACCTCCGGGACGGGCTGTGACAATCTCCCCTCCTTATAGAATTTCGTCCCCGAAATTCCCAGAACCAAATAACGCACTTAATACCCATAAAATAACCTTGGGTACATCTCTCTCATCCGATCTTCCGTCTCCCAGGTAGCTTCCTCTACAGAATGATTCCTCCACAACACCTTCACCAGACTCACCGTCATGTTCCTTAGAACCTTATCTTTCCAATCCAGTATAGTCACTGGTTCCTCATCATACGTCAAATCCGGATTAATCTCTAACGGTTGAGGAAGGATCACATGAGAAGGATCAGAAATATAATGCCGAAGCATAGAGACATGGAACACATTATGGACCTTAGATAATTCCGGAGGCAGCTCCAACCGATAGGCAACTTCACCGACTCTTTCGGTGATCACATAAGGTCCAATGTATCTCGGACTTAACTTCCCTCTTTTTCCAAATCGTACCACACCTCTCCAAGGTGACAATTTCAAAAACACCCAATCACCCACATCATACACTCGATCAGTAGTATGCCGATCCGCTAAACTCTTCTGTCGATCCTGAGCTGCTTTCAGGTTTAACTTTATTACCTGGACATTTTGAGTTGTCTCATCCACAATCTCGGGGCCTTCTAACACCCTTTCACCAACCTCAGACCAACATAATGGCGTTCGACACGCCCTACCATAAAGTGCCTCAAATGGGGCCATACCAATGCTCGAGTGAAAACTGTTATTATAAGTAAACTCCATCAAGTCCAAACGATATGCCAGGAATCACCAAATTGTAATACTGAAGATCTCAACATATCTTCCAACGTCTGAATGGTCCTCTCTGATTGCCCATCAGTTTGAGGATGATAAGCTGTGCTATACAGTAATTGAGTACCCAGAGCTCCCTGAAAAGCCACCCAGAATTTAGAAGTAAATCTTGGGTCTCGATCAGAAATAATATTTACTGGAACTCCATGATACTTTACAATCTTCGAAATAAACAACTTAGCCAATTTATTCAGAGGGTATTTCTCCCTCACTGGAATGAAATGCGCTGACTTGGTAAGTCGATCCACAATCACTCAAATACCATCAAATCCATTTCGTGTACGAGGAAGTTTATACACGAAATCCATGGTTATATTTTCCCATTTCCACTGGGGAACGGGAAGTGGCTGCATTCGCCCAAATGGCTTCTTTCTTTCTGCCTTCACTTGCTGGCAAATAATACATCTACTCACATAATCTGCAATTTCTCTTTTCATACCCGGCCAATAATAAAATGGTCGAATGGTATGATACATTTTAGTTCCTCCCGGGTGCATCGCATAAGCTGAACAATGCGCTTCATCCAAAATTTCCTTCTTCAATTCCTCATTATTCGGAACATACATTATGTTCTCCTGCATAAGCATACCATCTGATTCCCGAATTCTGAGGTCTTTCTTTTTCCCTTCATTTCTTAATTGAACCAACTCCTGAATTTCCTCATCCACCATCTGAATTGCGAGTATACGATCCACCAAAACTGGCCTGACTTGAAAACTAGCAAGAAAAGCTCCACTTGGGTTTTCAAACTCCAACCTTACTCCCGTTGCCCTCAGTTCAGCAAGAAGAGGAACACGACTAGCATATAAGGCATTAAGCCTACCTTGGGGTTTCCTACTCAGTGCATCCGCTACCACATTAGCAGAACCTGGATGATACTCAATAGTACAATCATAATCACTTAGCAATTCCATCCACCTTCGCTGACGAAGATTAAGATTATGCTGAGTAAACAGATACTGAAGACTCTTGTGATCAGTGAAGATCTTACACTTCTCACCATACAAATAATGCCTCCAAATCTTTAAAGCAAAAACAATTGCTGCCAATTCAAGATCGTGAGTAGGATAGTTCCTTTCATGATTTTTCAACTGCCGAGAAGTATAGGCAATCACTTTATTATGTTGCATCAAAACACATCCCAAACCATTTAAAGAAGCATCACTATGAATCTCAAAATTACCGCTATCATCAGGAATTACTAACACTGGAGCATAAGTGAGGCAATATTTCAATTGCTGGAAACTCCGCTCACAATTTTCATCCCACTCAAATTTAACATCCTTCCTGGTCAACTTTGTTAACGGTAAAGCAATCATAGAGAAATCCTGAACGAACCGTCGATAATAACCTGCTAAACCAAGAAAACTGCGTACCTCAGTGACGGTTCGAGGTTGCTCCCAATTCTCCACCGCTGCTATTTTTTGAGGATCAACTTGAATTCCTTGAGCCGATACAACATGCCCCAAAAACGCCACTTTAGTCAACCAAAACTGACATTTACTGAACTTGGCATACAACTGATGCTCCCTCAATTTCCTTAACACCAAGTTAAGATGCCGGATATGATCTGCTTGGGATTTAGAGTATACCAGAATATCATCAATAAAAACAATAACAAATTTATCAAGATATTGCTGGAATACCTCATTCATCAACCTCATAAAAGTTGCAGGTGCATTAGTTAATTCGAATGGCATAACCAGAAATTCATAATATCCGTACCGAGTTCGGAAAACCGTCTTAGGTACATCATCTTCTTTAATCTTCAATTGATAATACCCGGATCTCAAATCAATCTTAGAAAATACACACGCACCTTTCAGCTGATCAAACAAATCATCAATGCGAGGCAATGGATAACGGTTTTTAATCGTTACCCGATTTAATTGCCTATAGTCAATACACAATCGTAAAGTTCCATCTTTCTTCCTCACAAATAATACTGGGGCACCCCAAGGTGAAGAACTAGGTTGAATGAAACATTTATCAAGTAATTCTTGCAACTGGGTTTTTAATTCTCTCAACTCAGCAGGAGCCATTCTATAAGGAGTTAGAGATATAGGATCAGTACCTGGAAGTAAATCAATGGCGAATTCCACCTCTCTGTCTGGCGGTAACCCCGGCAAATCATCAGGGAATACATCCGGTTAATGTCTGACCACACCAACTTCTTCTATACTAGTAGGAACCACATCATTTAACACCACATGTGCTAAATATCCTTGACAACCCTTCGATAATAATTTCTTTGCCCTTATGGCGGAAATAATACCATGTCTCACCCCATTTCTTTCGCCCACAACAGTAACCTCAGGTAATCCAGGACGATAAAAAGTAACTGATTTACCATAACAATCAATATGGGCACGATTATAATGTAACCAATCAGCTCTTAAAATCACATCAAAATCCACAATATCTAACGGAATAAGATCAGCTGACATAATCACGCCCTCAACCATCACTGGACACCCAAGATACACACTATCAACATAACATTTATCTCCTCTAGGCATGGCAACCTCTAAATCAAATCCTAGAGGTGAAGGGTGAGGTTGGGTCATTTGAGCAAACATATGAGAAATCACAGAGTGCGTAGCACCACAATCAATCAAAACCTTAGCAAAATGACCAAGAACATTCAACGTACCCATGATCAAGTCTGGATGGTTCTGAGCCTCCTGCAGAGAAATATGATTAACTCGCCCTTGAGCTTGCTGTCGTCCACCTCGGCCTCTACTGCCCTGATTACCTCGTCCCTGAGGATTACACCCCTGGCCTGGCTGACTAGGCTGCCTGGATGATCCTACACCACCAGTAGCAACTTCCCCCTAACGGGGCTGGCCTCCCTGATGCCACTGCGATCCACCAGCTGGCATAGATGAATAAGAAGGATAACCTCCAAAATCCTGAGAATACCCTGCCTGAGGATAAGGCTCTTGGGGGTACTGATAAGGTCCAGGAGCATATGGAGCAGCATCCCCCTGGTAGTGGTAGGCACCACCACGACTCGACTGGCCATAACCACCCGGTCTAAAACTCTGCTGAATAGGTGCTGGAGGTGGCATATTAGTCTGCTGAGGTCTCTGCTGACCCTGGGGGCACTGAGAAGCCCGATGTCCCATCTGCCCACACGTAAAGCAAGCACCACTACCTCTCCTACACTCACCATGGTGACGGAAGTTACAACGGCGGCACCACGGAGCGCCAGAGCCACCAGCACCACCAGAATCCCTCTGCCTCTGAAATCTAGGCCCACCAGAAAACCTACCACCGCCTCTCCTAGGGCCAGTAACACTGAATCCACCACTAGAGGAACTCGAACTTGCTCCACTCTTCTTAAAATTTTGAGTCTTGCGAGGTCCCGGAATAGTAATATCTTTACCTTTATCATTCTTTTTCTGACCGTCATTCTTATCCTCGTCATCATCACTGTCACTGGAAAGTTTATCAGAATCCTCCATCCTGACCAAAATCTCGAAAAACTCATGGTAGTCGACACAGGGAAGTGCACTGGCAAAAGTACGCCACTTCTTCTTAGCTCCCAACTTGAAACGTCGAAGCATCTCTCCCTGATTACCAGCTGTATCAGGGTCATAGCGAGATAAATCAGTAAACTTTCTGTAGTACTCATGAGCTGACATATGCTTCTGTTTCAACCGAGTAAATTCCTGTTTCTTGCGGTCAATATACTCTGGGGGGACAAATCTTTTCTGGAAATTATCTTTAAATATAGCCCAATCAGATGCCATCGCTGGAGTCATAAACTGAGTCTGATTTCTCCACTAACTAGCCGGCTCACGGCCCAAAAACCAGGTAGTAGTTTCCACCCACCTATCAGCCGGAAAATTCCCCTGACTTTGCATTACCTGAAATGTCTTTTCAATGTGATCTAACCATTTCTCTGCCCCCTCGTGACCTTCATCACCCATAAAACGATCTAACTTCAAATTGTACATGGTCTCCAAAGGTGTCCTCTGAGGTGGGGGAGGAGGACGAATCACATTCTGGAAAGCCTGAGCCATTGCTTCTCCTAACTGAGTAACATCCGGGAAGTTAGATTCAGAAGTACGACGGGGCTCCCTACGCTCTCTACGAGGCGGCATGATTCTGACAGAAAACATCAAAAGATCGTTAAGGCATTAACAATTATACAGGACTGCAACCTAGGCTCTGATACCAAACTTACACACCCCGATCCAGAGGATCCAGGTGTGCTGGCCGTCACGTGAGCGTGAAGTAACCATAAGTGCGACACGGAAGCAAAACAACAACATAAATCAGAAGAAATTCAAACCAAATTCAAACATAACAACCTACGAATGTAACCGGACGAGTTATAAAGGAAACACATAAGTTCAGAGTATAGGTAACTGCAGTCAAGTAGGACTAAAATAAAAATACATCACCCTCAGGTGAGTCCTACATGTCGAAGGTCTGCCAGAAAGCCGGAATAAGACCTCGAGAGCCACCAACTACTAAACTAGAACCTGGAGGGGCGCAAAACAAAATGAGTGGGTCAGTAAAATCAAATAGTTTTCCAAAACAGTTCATTAAAAACAATTCTATCCCCTCGCCATAAAAACCTGTATACTTTCCCAGAAAATAGTATATATACATATATATCTACGCCACAACATAGCTCAGCACATATCCATCATCATAATATCTCAGAAATGATATGCCATGACAAAATATAATCAGAATGCATCAATAATAGTCAGGTGAATAATAAATCAACCGGAGACCCTACAATGGTCATGTACGGCTGATTCTAAAGCTCAACATCCAAACCAACCGGAGTCACCTCGGTGACCTGTACGGTTCAACTCTGCACGTCACTCGGAACTACATATAGTAGTCTGTACGATGATAGGTGTATAATTACGCTCTAGTGCCTCTCTCATCAATCATCGGCGCGTATAACTAAGGTCACCCACTAGTTGGAATCACATCTAGTGATCTGTACAACTAGCATGTCGGAACCCTCACATGGTCTGTACGACATCCACCTACTTGGATCCAAAACGAGCGTGCGGTGTGGTGAATAACAATATAAGCACTATCACCTAGGTGCAGGTCATGGGTTTTCAATGCAATTCAATATAAATAACTCAGCTGACAAATAAATAACTCACCTGGGCGTCCACCGCGTCATTTCACATATATATGCATCAATACTCAAGCTAGATATCTCAATAATTTCATGCATAGCAATTAATTCATATAATCATATAAACACGTATTTTCTGGGAAAATAAATGTATATAGGTAAATACGAAATCAAAACTGCCCACTCACTGATAAGTCGAAGGGTCGTAACCCCCGTGGCGTCCTTGGATGCGCTCGTCCTCGGGATACGTCTCACCTATATGCGAAACAACCATAAAAACGTTAATTTTAAACACATCACCAATATTTTAAAATAACTTCTCATACGATGCTCAATTTGGGTATATGAATATACCACATCGACCTACTCGACGTCACGAGCGTTGGGAAATTTTTAGAAAAAATTTAGGAGGTCTCACGCGCCCCCACGCGTCGAATTAGGCACGGGTCTACGCGCCCCCCACGCGCGGCCACGTGCAAGGCATGCTGACGGCGTCAGTTGACGCCGTCAGGAATATTCCAGGAATATTCCGTTAAAACCGACGGTTACCGTTACTGCCGTTAGGAATATTCCGTTAAAACTAACGGAATATTCTCCCTTCTTCTCCGACCTACCCTCGCCGAACTCCGGTCACCGGAAAACTGGGAAGAATTTCTAATTCACTATTCTCACTCGTTTTCGTCCATTTTTCTCGTACTTTACACCAAATTGAAGCCCTAAGTGTGTACTATCACGTTGAACTAGTTTTAAGCACTAAAAATCACGGAATCGTACCTTCCAAAAGTCCAAGAAAACCGGCCAAACTCGAACTAGGTGATCCCGACGTCCAATTCTTCCAAACGAAGCACTCTGAGCTTCCTTAGGACATCACCAAGCTTCCTACAAGCTTCAAATTCCCAAAAACATAAAGATTTACGTGTGCATGAACAGTGCACCTTCACAGGGAGTTTAAAAACTAAGGTTTCCGAAGGAAAGGTTACCTAAAAATGGTATCAACGTGCTCGTGGTGTCCTCAGGAGTCCAATAGTGGCCTTAAGTTCGTCGATCCGTGATGTTTTGAGGGTGAGTGGCTTGTCCGTACAGTTTCGAGAGGAAGAGAGAGACAGAGAAGACACGGGGAAGGAGAGGCAGAGAGAGGTCCTGTGTGGTCCAAACTAATCCACACCATCCAATTTCATCCTAACCATACATAACAAAAATCAAACTTTCAATATATTCCAACTTACTAATATATAATTCTCCCAACTTGATTAATATTTAAACCAAAATAACGTCACATACCTACGTACCTTAATGTCCAACAAGGGCAATTCTGTCATTTCACATTCCCGTCAAACACACCTCCGGGACGGGCTGTGACAAACAACTTTTTTACTTTTTGTTTTCTAAACCTGACAGTCATGTCACCCTATCTTTACCCGCTAAACTTACACTCTCTCTCCTTAACAGCAAACCCTTGTTTTATGTCTGCCAACCCCTTTGTTTGTTTTATCAAACGATATTATCTACATTATGGGGTGGAGGAGTGAGTTAAGTCTCACAATGGGCTAGCAATAATGTAGTTCAAATTCGCCTTTGGCGCAAATTGAACCTAAGACCTCTCACGTACCAGTGAAGAAGAATATCACAAGATCGTAATATTGAGTGCCAACGGTTAAAAACAAATAACTCCTCCCTTAAAAAAAAACAAACTAATGAAAATAACTTGAAAATTTTGAGTTTTAACGATAAAGACAAAATAAAGGGTAAAGTGAATAGTACCAGGATTGACTTTTTAGTGTAAAAATGTGGTTTGTCATTAAAGTGAATAGTATTGGGAGTTTTTCGTTAAAATTTCTTTTTAAAAAAACCAATTTTTGAGAAAAGTAAAAATAAAAATTATATTTCTCACAGATAGTGTGTGTGACATTTGCTAGTATACATAATGTGAGAATGCTAAAAAGGCGAAACTTTCAAAATACTTAAAATGCCTCCTCTTCAAAGAATACAATTTAATAAAACTACTTCACATACATGGAGTAGTTACTAATATAGCTTTTTTATTTTCATTTAACATTTCAATATACCTAAAATGCCCCCTTTTCAAAGAATGTAATTTGACAAAACTACTTCACATACATCATACATGACGGAGTAGTTACTGATATATATATATATATATATATA
>VIEB01000614.1:283711-359874 GCA_006547085.1 Malus baccata | reverse complement strand
ATATATATATATATATATATTTTAAACACATGTAAATTCAGTTTGTTTTTTTTTTAATTTATGCATATAACGAAGAAGAGCAAATTGCCACACGCTTACGAGGCTAGTAAAGAATATAAAATCAAGAGGCAAAATGGTGAATCATTCATAATCCCAAAAATACCCTCTCTAATTAAAATTTTAAATAAAACATTTTAATTTCACAAAAAATACAACAACAACAACAACAACAACAACAACAACAACAACAACAACAAAGCCTTTTCCCACTAAGTGGGGTCGGCTATATGAATCCTAGAACGTCATTGCGCTCGGTTTTGTGTCATGTCCTCCGTTAGATCCAAGTACTCTAGGTCTTTTCTTAGGGTCTCTTTCAAAGTTTTCCTAGGTCTTCCTCTACCCCTTCGGCCCTGAACCTCTGTCCCGTAGTCACATCTTCGAACCGGAGCGTCATTAGGCCTTCTTTGCATATGTCCAAACCACCGTAACCGATTTTCTCCCATCTTTCCTTCAATTTCGGCTACTCCTACTTTACCTCGGATATCCTCATTCCTAATCTTATCCTTTCTCGTGTGCCCACACATCCAACGAAGCATCATCATCTCCGCTACACCCATTTTGTGTACGTGTTGATACTTCACCGCCCAACATTCTGTGCCATACAGCATCGCCAGCCTTATTGTCGTCCTATAAAATTTTCCCTTGAGCTTCAGTGGCCTACAACGGTCACACAACACGCCGGATGTACTCTTCCACTTCATCTATCCAGCTTGTATTCTATGGTTGAGATCTCCATCTAATTCTCCGTTCTATTGCAAGATAGATCCTAGGTAGCGAAAACGGTCGCTCTTTGGTATTTCCTGATCTTCGATTCTCACCCCTAACTCATTTTGGCCTCCGTTTGCACTGAACTTGCACTCCATATATTCTGTCTTTGATCGGCTTAGGCAAAGACCTTTAGATTCCAACACTTCTCTCTAAAGGTTAAGCTTCACATTTACCCCTTCCTGAGTTTCATCTATCAACACTATATCGTTTGTGAAAAGCATACACCAAGGAATATCATCTTGAATATGTCCTATTAACTCATCCATTACCAACGCAAAAAGGTAAGGACTTAAGGATTGTTGATGCACAAAATCAGTGAGGACTTTGGTACAACAAAAAGTATTAAGTTTGTGATATTCGCTAGATTGTGTGACATCTTCTCTGGAAGTACTCTTTCTCCATCCAGTGGTGGTATCTTTAACTAGTGAAGATGCACAAGGTAATGTATCAATTTCACCTGAAGCTCGCTTGTAGTTTCAGGCTTGGTCAAGCGTGATACAAACCATGTAGTAGGAGTCGCCCAAGTCGCTGAGCTAGGGGATCTGCTGAAAGAGGTGACAGACAATGTAAGCAATCAGAGCTCCAAGCAATCAGTCCCAGATCAGAAATTTGATTTTGAGTTCCGGCTGATTGTTCTCATTCTCCATATCTTGCAGGCAGCATGAAGGATAAAGATAAGAAAAATAAGAAGAGATAATATGAGATACTTTTGCTTTTGAAGAAGTAACTTTCCACAGGCTTATTCTTGAACTGGGCTGGAGGGTTTTCTGGTTTCCTCTAAAGTATAAGACCAACTGAAGAATTTGAGGGTCAAAACAAGTCCATCAAATCCAGAGTACGTTCGACCCTGCTGATATGGGATACTTTTGCTGTTGACAAAGTAGTGGATGTATCAGCTCGTGTTCTGTTACGCTTGTCTCCACATACTTCCCTGTATCCTTCTCACTTTCCCTATCTGTTCCTCGAGCAAATGTGGTATCTTCTCTGGAAGCATAAAATGTTGAAGATGAGTACTCGAGAGCAATGCCAGGTAAGTAATCAGGTAAGGGGTTCCATGCAGTCAGTTCCTGACTGGGAGCTTGATTCCAAGTGATGACTGATTGCTCTCTTTCTCATTGTCTTGCAGGTAAGAACAAGGCCAAAGGAAAAGACAGGGAAAAAGCATGATATGGGTACTCTTGCTTTTAACCCTGATGATATGAGATATTCTTGCTCTGGTGTAGCTTGTTTGTAGAGGTATTATCGAGGGGAAAGAAAGCTGAGTATTTCGAAAGGCTTTGTTGGGAGTGCCCTCTCAGATATGAAGAAGGGTTGAGCATTTTTGCAAGTCTGCTTGTCCGTTGAGGATGGAGGTCGACATATATAGGAGTCTCCCTAACAACAAGTAGTAATGATATTCCTTTACCCTGTTTGGTCATAGCACGGTAGTAGGAGCTGTCAACTTCACGTGTTTTAACTCTGTTAGAGAACTTTGAAAAAGTGGTATGTGGTATCTGGAAAACTGATGTTGCGTGTGAAGATTACAGACAAGCTTTATCCAATGAGATATGGCTCTCGAAGTTAAGAAAACGGTGCCTTTTTGGTTTTCGAACAAGCAATCATGTCGGGGGTCTGGCTCTCGAGATTCGTAGAACGGTGCCTCTTTGATTTTTGAGAAAGCAATCCTACTGGGACTCTGGCTCTCAAGATTTGGAGAGCGGTGTCTCTTCGATTTTTGAGAAAATAATCATGTTGGGAGTCTGGCTCTCGAGATTCGGAGGGCGATGCCTCTTCGATCTTGGAGCAAGCAATCTTGTTGGGAGTGTTTTCTCGAATGTGAGTAAAGGTTGGGCATGTTTGCTAGTCTACCTTGCCACGGAGCATAGAGGTTGACACACAGGGACTTTCCAATTATCCAGCAGTGGTCATGTTCCTTTACCCTTGTGGGTAATAATATGGTAGCTAGACCTTCAAAATTCATGTGTCTAAACTTTGTTAGTATTGTTTCTTTGCTATTCTTTTACCCTTCTTGGTCATAGCGATGTAATGGGAGCTGCAAGCTTCACGTGTCTAAACTTTGTCAGAGATCTTTGGCAAAGTTATCTATGGTACCCATGAGCTAATGTTGCGTGTGGAAAATGGATGATTGAACAGTAAGATTTACGTGCTTTCTACTTCACCGGAAATCTTCGACAGAATGCCCGTAATTTCCGCAAAGCTGAGTGTGCATGTGACAGGTGCTGACAAGGCTGAAAAAGCAGATGCCTCTTCGATTTCTGAGATCGGCCCTCGTGGTCTCTGAGCAGCCCAGCTTTTGAGAACACAAGCGCCTCTTTGATTTTTGAGATCGGCCTTCGTGGTCTTTGAGCAATCCAACTTTTGAGAAAGCAAATGCCTCTTCAATTTCTGAGATCGGCCCTCATGGTCTCTGAGCAGCCCAGCTTTTGAGAAAGCAAACGCCTTTTCGATTTCTAAGTAGGCACCTTTTCGATTTCTGAAGCTCCGTCGAGTGCAGATTTTTATAGAGGCTGGCCTTAAGTTGCAAAGCACACTTGAATCTCCACCAGTAGAAGCTCCCTTCTTGCATTTCTAAGATCTTGATTTGTCCGACCTCTTCTTTCTTCAACACCTTTGAAAATGTCTGACCCCTCCGACCGTCGTTTTGACTTGAACCTTGTTGAAGAGGCAGCCACGCCTTCTCCAGACAACATATGGCACCCATCCTTCTTATCCCCTACTGGTCATCTTACCGTTGGGGATTCCGTGATGAAGAATGATATGACCGCGGCGGTGGTGGCCAGGAACCTTCTCACTCCCAAAGATAACAAACTACTTTCCAAACGGTCTGATGAGTTGGCTGTTAAGGATTCTCTGGCTCTCAGTGTTCAGTGTGCAGGTTCTGTGTCTAATATGGACCAACGCATGTTTGCTCGAACCCGCCAAGTTGAATCATTGGCGGCTGAAATGATGAGTCTCAAACAGGATATTAGATAGCTCAAGCATAAGAATAAACAGTTGCACTGGCTCGCACATGACTATGCTACAAACATGAAGAGGAAGCTTGACCAGATGAAGGAATCTGATGGTCAGATTTTACTTGATCATCAGAGGTTTGTGGGTTTGTTCCAAAGGCATGTATTGCCTTCGTCTTCTGGGGCTGTACCGCGTAATGAAGCTCCAAATGATCAACCTCTGATGCCTCCTCATTCTAAGGTTCTGTCCAGTACTGAGGCTCCGAATGATCCCCTGCCGGTGCCTTCTCTTTCTGGGGCTCTACCGATTACTGAGACTTCTCCTAAGCAACCTTTGTGAAGGCTCCCTCTTGTTTGTTTATTTTGACTCATGTATATGTACGTATTTGTAACTTATCGGAGATATCAATAAATAAGCTTTGTTTTATTTCAACGTATTGTGTTAAATACACCAAAGCCTTCTTCACAAGTTCTTTGAATTTTTCTTTTGTTGAAGCTTGTATGTTGAAGCTTTGTGAGTGGAGCATGTAGGTTGAGGTAGTGTTCCCATAATTTCCCAAGTGAGGAAAACTTCTCGGTTGGAGACTTGAAAAATCCAAGTCACTGAGTGGGGTCGGCTATATGAATCTTAAAACGCCATTGTGCTCAGTCCTATGTAGGGGTGGTTCGGTATGGGATCCCATACCGAAACCCTTATCCCGATTCCCAAACCTAAATTTTCGGGAATCCCAATTTCAATACCGATCCCAAACCAAATTTTCGGGAATCCCAATTTTCGGGAATCCCAAAATAGCTTCTGGATTTCGGGAAAAATCGGAAATCCCAAAATGATTTTGGGCTTTTGGACTTTAAGACTAAAATTTGACATATTATGCTTTTAGGCCAATCTGCCAATTTGTTTTTACTATCTGCCAATCAAATGACAAGGCTTGTTTCTACTAATCTCTACCTTAATACTAACACTTAGTTTTCATTTCCATACAGAGAGTGATGGATCAACTGCAAAATAGTGAAAGAAAACTAAGAAACTCAAAACTGTACACAAAAACCAAAATCAAGCAAAACGAAGAAGCTCAAAACTAAACATTGCAAAGTAACCTGTTAATCATGCCCAAAAATTTGACCACAGAAACTGAGCAAGCATGACAAGAATCAAAGCAAACCCCACAAGAGTCAAGAAATGATAATTGATCCATTCGAAAAGTACCCAGACAAGTTCTGTGCAGAAATTTGACATAGTTTCATAGTGTATATATATAACCAATCTGCCCACTGCCCATATGTGCAGTGGTGAAAAACTTAATCAACTAAATAGAATGATGTGTTGAAAACTCTGTTAAAATCTCATGGCCATAATTTTTTTTTCCCTTAAAGAACTTGACTTTTAAAATATCAAATTTTTTGGACTTTTATTTGGTCCAAAAACACTGGCAATGTGATAGCGAGGACCGCAATCACAAGCACTCAACAGCCGACTGCCGAGCGGCGTATTAAAAACCTAAGTAGTTCTTTAGTTAATGGCAAGAAGATTTAACAGTTGGTCTATCCACGCACAACACAACAACATTAATTTCCAAACGCTACAACATCATTGATCTTCATCTAGCTAAAATCCCGATTACCCACGAGTTCAAAGTTCAACCAAACAGTCTTAAATCCCAAACATTAATTCAAACAGAACGACATATACATCCAAACAGTCTTAAATTTACGAGTAAGAAACACGAAAGTTACGAACTTTTTTACCTGAGGTGGAGGAAGAAGAAGAAGGAAGAGGATGCCTGAGGCGGACCGTGGGTTATGAAAGGAAAGGTCGAGGAAGAAATGAAGTAGTGAACTCTGCAATTCATCAGGTGTGGTGGTGGGCCGGTGGCTGCCCGGAATTAGTCACAGAGAGAGAGATGAGATAAGGGCTCGTCGGCTATATGAGGGAGAGATCAGAGACGAGAGATTAGGGCTCTGCTGTTCGATTCGATAGAAACAATGGAACGAAAGTGAAGTTTGTGAAATGGTATTCTGACCAAAAAACATATGGACGGCAAAGATTAAATCCAAAAGAATGAACGGTTGAAATAATTCTCTTATAATTAAAAATATATATATATATATATATTTATAATATTTATTTTCGGTTCGGTATAGGAATACCGAAAATTTGAGATGTAAAACCAAATCCCATACCGAAAATTTCAGGATTTTTGGTTTGGGATTTTTTTGGTTTGGGATCGGGATTTTTTCGGTTTGGTTTGGGATTTTTGGGATTTTTTTTCCAGCCCTAGTCCTATGTCATGTCCTCTGTTAGACCCAAGTACTCTAAGTCTTTTCTTAGAGTCTCTTCCAAAGTTTTCCTAGGTCTTCCTCTACCCCTTCGGCCCTGAACCTCTGTCCTGTAGTCGCATCTTCTAACCGAAGCGTCAGTAGGCCTTCTTTGCACATGTCCAAACTACCGTAACCGATTTTCTCTCAGCTTTCCTACAATTTCGGCTACTCCTACTTTACCTCGAATATCCTCATTCCTAATCTTATCCTTTCTCGTGTGCCCACACATCCAACGAAGCATCCTCATCTCCGCTACACCCATTTTGTGTACGTGTTGATGCTTCACCGCCCAACATTCTGTGCCATATAGCATCACCGGCCTTATTGCCGTCCTATAAAATTTTCCCTTGAGCTTCAGTGGCATACGGCGGTCACACAACATGCCGGATGCACTCTTCCACTTCATCCACCCAGCTTGTATTCTATGGTTGAGATCTCCATCTAATTCTCCGTTCTTTTGCAAGATAGATCCTAGGTAGCGAAAACGGTCGCTCTTTGGTATTTCCTGATCTCCGATCATCACCCCTAACTCATTTTGGCCTCCATTTGCATTGAACTTGCACTCCATATATTCTGTCTTTGATCGGCTTAGGCAAAGACCTTTAGATTCCAACACTTCTCTCCAAAGGTTAAGCTTCGCATTTACCCCTTCCTGAGTTTCATCTATCAACACTATATCTTCTGCGAAAAGCATACACCAAGGAATATCATCTTGAATATGTCATGTTAACTCATCCATTACCAACGCAAAAAGGTAATCCTACATGAGTTCTTACGGTTATAGGGAAGCTTTCGTTTTGTCCTTCATGAGTTCTTACGGCAGTCTTTGCTCTTCATACATATCCTTTATAGCTTGGATATATGCTACTCGTACTCATTTCTTCTCTAAAATCCTCCAAAGAATGTCTATTGGGACCCTATCATACGCTTTTTCCAAATCTATAAAGACCATGTGTAAATCATTTTTCCCATCTCTATATCTTTCCATCAATCTTCGTAAGAGATAGATTGCCTTCATGGTTGAGCGCCCTGGCATGAACCCGAATTGGTTGTCCGAAACCCGTGTCTCTTGCCTTAATCTATGCTCAATGACTCTCTCCCAGAGCTTCATTGTATGACTCATTAGCTTAATACCCCTATAGTTCATGCAATTTTGTATGTCGCCCTTATTCTTGTAGATAGGCACCAAAGTGCTCTTTCACCACTCATTTGGCATCTTCTTCATTTTCAGAATCCTATTGGAAAGGTCAATGAGCCATGCTATACCTGTCTCTCCCAAGACCTTCCACGCTTCGATCGGTATATCGTCTGGGCCTACTGCTTTTCTATGCTTCATCTTCTTCAAAGCTACAACCACTTCTTCCTTCCTGATTCGACTATAAAATGAGTAGTTTCTACACTTTTCTGAGTTACTCAACTCCCCTAGAGAAGTACTCCTTTCATGTTCTACATTGAAAAGGTTATGAAAATAACCTCTCCATCTGTCTTTGACCGCGTTCTCTGTAGCAAGAACCTTTCCATCCTCATCCTTGATGCACCTCACTTGGTTTAGGTCCCTTGTCTTCTTTTCCCTTGCTCTAGCTAGTTTATAGATATCCAACTCTCCTTCTTTGGTATCTAGTCGCTTATACATATCGTCATAAGCCGCTAACTTAGCTTCTCTCACAACTTTCTTCGCCTCTTGCTTCGCTCTTCTATACATTTCACCATTTTCATCGGTCAAACTACCGACTGCTTGTTCAAGCATCGATTCTCAAGGAAACGAGTTCAAAGATTTGGTTAACTGGTTCAAGGTGAAAGGAAGCCTAGAAGAATGGCTGAATAGGTCAGTTCAAAGAGTAAACATGCCAACCAATCTACAGAAGCATTCAGATCTTATTCAGAGAGGAAACATTGCCATTGACCTAGGGTTTGCTCTGGATTATTTGCACAATCACTCTCACAAGCCAATAGTTCATTGTGATTTAAAACCGATTAACATTCTCTTGGATGATGGCCTGACTACCTGTTTTGGTGATTTCGGTTTAGCAAGGTAATTGTCAGATGCTTCTTCCATACCTCCTTCACCGGAAAGCTCTTCAAACGGAATAAAAGGTTTCATTAATTTTTTGAAGTTACACTTAAAGAACATGGCTTTTCATTTTTGTGAAAATAAATTATAGAGTATGGAATGTGAAATGAGGTGTCAGCTAATGGTGAGTATGGAATGTGAAGTGAGGTGTCAGCTAATGGTGATGTCTATAGCTACGGGAATTCTGCTATTTGAGATGCTAACCGGCAAGAGGCTAACGGATGACATGTTTAAAGATGGTATGAACCTACACAACTTTATCATGATGGCTTTGCCCAAATGTGTGGAGGAAGTATGTAATCCACTGCTTCTTCAAAGAGAAGTAAGTAACACTAGTACTAATGCCACAGACAATGCGGGATATCATGCCCTAGATGATGAAAGACAGAGTTGAGGTATGATTGATTTGCGCTGCAAGAATAGGAGTTGCTTGTTCTACGGTCGAGACCTAAAACTGTCGAGAATGTTGTGTTGTATTTTATGATCTGTTATAGTCTGTATACCTCCATGTAATTTAGTGAAGTGTTTTTCACCTACCAATTCTGCAAATCCTTTTGGAAATGAAACTGAATAATGGACATTCATGGCCCAAGCTTACGCTCATTTCGATATGTAATTCCCACTGCAGCAATTAACAAGTTTTTGTTTTTTAGATAAACAATCAATTTAACAATTTGATATCAAATTCCTGAAAACTACCGAAATCAAAACAACTTCCACTCAGTTTCTCAGCAACAGAAAGATCAAACCAAATCAAAACCAACAACCTTTAACTAAATTGCACCCAAGAGTCAAAATTTAATTGCTATACACTATCGGTTCTATCGAAAAACAATCGGAATTCAAAACCCTACCTCCTCCATTCTCTGAGAGCCAAGCCCTCCTCAGGCAGCATCTCCGATGGAGGCGGCAAAATCGGATCGTCGGACCCGCCAAACCCTCCATCAAAGCCCTGTCCGTTCGACTCGACGTAGATAGACGGAGGAGAGAAGGCCTCCGACGCCGGCTGAGTGGCGAAAGCGTCGTCCACAGCGGAGCCGTGGAAGATTGGGGAATCGGTGGCGGAGTCCTTGAGCGACTCGGAGTCGACGAAGGAGTCGAACCGCTGGGAGGAAAGTTGGGGGTCGTAGCCCAAGTGACCGTCGTCGTCGTCGAACGGGCGAGTTGACCCGGTGGTCGGGACTGAGTCGTATTGGGGCTCTGAGTGAACGAGGCCATGATTAAGTCAAGTGCACTGATGATCAAAATGCCGAGCGAGCCGAGCGAAATGCTCCCAAAGGCAAAAGTCGCGCAGGAAAAATATCGGCACGCTTTATGTTGGGCTAGGCCGACTCACTGGACTTTAGGGATGGCAGTTCTAACCGTTAAACCCGATAACCGTGGATAACCAACCGAATGAATTGGATTTGGATATGAAAATTTGGGTATGGTATGGATATGGGGAAAAACCGTGAACTTTATTCGGTTATGGTTTTGGATATGGTTATAGGGGTCCCCAATCCATATCCATCCCCGAATCTGAACCGAATATATTATATATATATATATATATATTTGATATATAATATAATTTTATTCAATTTACCGAACCCTCCCTATACTAATTCATTATGCATGCATCAAACCCTATACTATCTTTATTATGCACCATGCATGGGGCATACCAACAACCTCATCAATTCAATACTCTTATAGTTATACTCAACCAAATTAATTCATTGAATCATTTTATATATCAATTATCAAATGTTATAAGTTTATTAGATTCATCTCTCTTCAAAAGCCTCACTGTCAAGAAATTGGTGCATGTTATCATGAGCAACTTCAAATATATTGTTATCTTTTTTGTAATTGGATGTTGCTATTTAATGACGGTCAGTATCTACTAAAATTTATAATGCGTCAATTGGATGAATATAATTTTTTTTTTGTTTTTTGACGAAGATGGATATAACCGATAACCGATTGAAAATCCGTTACCCGGTGGATATGGTTATGGATAATCTCCGATGGTTAATTTGCGGTTATGGATATGGTTAATTTTTGTGATTATGGGGATGGATATAGCATTTTCGTTCCCAAACCGAACCGTTGCCATCCCTACTGGACTTTCATTTGGTGCAGGGTTTTATGTCGTCGCCTTCTTTATTTTACCATGCTTACCGTTACTAAACAATCGTTACTATGTTCTTTTTTATACAACGATATATATTTATATAAAGGGTGCTAAAAAATAAATTGGCTGTGAACTCACCACTTCTAGGATTTAAACTTAAGATCTTTAACTGATAAGTGACTATCATCAAATTGTAGTATTAAGTGACACAACATTACCATGCTTATGTTTACGCCAGTATTTATCAAATATAGTCAAATATTAGTCCTTAATTTCAAAAATGTCGATTTCTATAAAAACTTTCAAATATATTGAAAATCTCTCAAATACCCTTAATTTATACAAACTGAAAAATGAATTTAATACTGCCCATATTATTACTGCCCATATTATTAGTACAATTAATTGATAGTTTGCAGACCAAAATAAGAAGAATAAAAATGCAAGGAAAGAAAGTTTTATATATCTTAAACCCTATTATTTCTAATATGCACTAAATGAATTTCAATTAGCTTTCCACTAACTGATTGGCAATTGGTATTAGGTTTGTCAATCTTCCCATGACAAAAGAAACTTAATTTTTCTAATATGCACCAAAAGAATTTATATTTCGTAAATCTTACAAATATGCTTGTTGCACTTTCTAAAAACACAAGATCTCTCGATTCACTGACACAGTCGATGATAACCTTAAAAACGTAATTTGAACATGGACAACACCCTTAATGATGCAAAGGTGTGGAAAATTAATTACAAAGCACATATAATCCAAAGGAAAATTGAGATGAATAACATTACAAAGATTGACACTTCATTCTTCTATAAATATTCAATCGAAGGAAGAAACTACAAAAGCAAAAAGAAACGTAGACAACAGAAAATGCTAAAAATATCTACTCTCACCTTTGTTTGGATTGGAATGAAAAAGCTCCAATATGGGACCAATTTCTTCCCTCACTGATTATTTATTTCGGTATTTCATGCATATTGGTTTTTTTATTTTCATTAATTTTGGTTATGTGATTAGTGATTATTATTCTTCATTATATTTTGGGTTTTTCTTTATGTTGTTTTTAGGGTTTTCTGCTCTGCAAATTTAGATCAAATTGCCTGCATTTGAATTATTTTGTAATTATCGTAATTTATATTGGGTGGAATTGGCCCTTCTATTCTCCAAAATCTTTGTTAGGGATTACATTTTGTTTAAATTTTGTGAGTTAAAAAAAAAGATTGGGACTTTTTCTGATTTTAAATTATTTACACAGTTCCAAAGCACTGTGTGTTTAGTGTGGAATTGGTGCAACTTTTGGGGTTTCTGTGATGTCATGTTGATTAGTTGTTGGCTAAAATTTGGTTCTTTTGATTTGGGTTTGGTTAATTGAATAAAATTGTGGTTTATGATATTCAATCAATGAAAAATGTAACTTTCACAAGCTTCAAGCCTCTGTCAATTATAGAGATCTCAATATGTATCTAAATTTTGCTCAAGACACTGGTAGAAAAATGTATTTAACATTTTATGTTCATATGCATAGGCTCGACTTCTAAAAACGTGTCTTGCAAAGCTATGCTTCACAAGTTTACAATGCTTGTCAAGTGCAACACATACATTTGTGTTGTATAATTGTATTCGATAAGCATAATACTATCACTGCACCTTATTCCTCGACACCTTGGCCTTCTTGAATCTTCGTTGGAGAGTCGCAAATCAGTTTTCCGACTCGATATCATGGTGTTCAGTAATTCGGTAAGTAATTTTTGGCATAATCCATTTGAAAATTTTAGTTGTTTCTGTTGTTAATTATATTTAGGAGAAATAAGGTTCTCATCCTTCCTTTTGCTATTTCATTGATTAAAATCCTATTCATTTTCAATTTTTAATCAAGGTCATTGGATATTAATAAAATCATTAATTATTTCAATAATAAAATATTTTTTATTTCTAAATATATTCATTTAATGTTAAAAATGTTACAATTAGTATATTTATATTTATGACTAAATTTTTTATCATATATTTTTAGTTTTAGTTTGTACCCATTTCAATTAGTATTTCTTTTTAAATTTGAACCAATTTTCTTTTCAGTTTTAATTTGTACCCATATATTAATTTCTTTTTGTGCCCATATTTTTAAAGTTTATTTGTATTTGTACCCATATATTTTTTTTATTTGTACTTTTTATTTTGCTAAATGTACCCATGCTAATTATATGTACCCATTCATGTAAAACTTTTTAATCTTAAAATGTACTCATTCTTATATATACCAATTTGTTATATGTAAAATGTACCTTTTTTTTGGTATAAAATCTATTCAATTTTTTTTAATCCATTTTTAAACTTATATGGGTACATTCTTTTTTCTTTGATTTTAAAATGTATCCGTGTCAACTTTAATCGAAGAAATTTACTAATGTTATTAAGCCTAATATCTTTTTTTTTTTTTTTTGTGATTTTGAAGAATGTACCCATGTTTTGATACAATAATTTTTTTGGTTAATTTTGATGAATGTACTCATGTTAATACACACACACACACACACAATAGTATATTTATATTTTAATATTTTCAATCCCATAAATTATGGTTTTTTATTTAAAATCTCTACTAATTAATAAAACTCTCTTTGTCAACCAAAAGAGGGTGAAAAGACAAATTAGTATAATATCACACAAAAAAATGATGGGCAATAATATAATTTTACAAGTTCAAATTTTATTGTTTTTTTATTAAAACCTCACCTACATGTGATGTTAAAATACCTCTCATATTAGAAAAAAAAACAACAACAACCTCCCACACTCCCTCTCTCTCTCCCTCTCTCTTTCTCATTTCCTAAAAAAATGTGTTCATAGGCAAATGCTAGAGGTTGCACTTGGTGCGATGGCAAGTGTCTTCGCCCATGAGCGCTAGGTCTCGGGTTCGAGACTTGGGAGCAGCCTCTCCATAAATGGGGGTACGGCTAGCCGACATTCACCTCTCCTAGACCCTGCGTAAAGCGGGAGCCTTGTGCACTGAGTACGACCTTTATAGGCAAATGCTAGTCTCATTTATATAAATAACTAAAATTTCTAATTTGTAATTTAAAAAATTATAGTAACATACATAGAAATAAATTATCACATTGATTTTAGGGACCTCGATCAAAAATTAAAAACCAACAAAGTTTCAATCAAAGAATATTCATAGCTAAGGACCTCATCCAAAGTCTCCCTTATATTTATTTGTCAAAGTAATGACTTAGGTTTCATGGTCAGGGCTTTATGAGTATGATCATGATCCGTCAAAAGCTAGGGAGCTTGAAGTGGCAACTAGAATTAAAGTGATAATACGTAGTAAGTGTTTGGTTTTTGTTTTGTTTTGTTTTTTAATTTTTGCAGCAAAGTTTTTGAATTTCTCATTTTTCAGACACCAAATTCCATTTGAAAAGAGTATGTTGGTTAAGTACAGGTTTTTCATAGGAACTGTAGAACTTATGTAGTATTGATGCAGGTATTTTTGTCTTATAGGAGTGAAGAAATTATCTTATTTTTATCAATTTTTGCAGTATAAATCACGATCGCATATTTTTGTTTGTATAATTTGTAATTACTTACTAGATTTTTTTAATTGAAAACTACTCATTAGATTTGGATTAATCATCATGACATTGGAAATTGGAATTCAAGTTTTTGTTTGTATCAGGGCATGCTATTGCTAATCACCAAATTAATTACGTTTGTTGAAATTTTTGGAACAATTATTTTTTAAATTCCTGATTACTTAAACCTCACTGAGAGAAAATTTTAGGACGAGACAATTTAGTCAACAACATGTCAACATATCGAGATGACAGTGATCGAGGATAGTTCTATTGAATGCGTGTTCGTACTTTGATGTTGGTGGCCTTTTTTTTTTCTTGATTCCAGGTTGAAAATCCGGGCAATTTTTTTTTTTTTTCAGGGGTCACTCATTTAAACCTTCTATTCTCTCGTACATTTTCTAGTCTCTTTAATAATTATGAGAGTAGAAAACTAGCCAATTTACCATTTGCATTACGGTGGAAAACTAGCTAGTGCGAAACTATCTAACATTCCACTAAGGCCGAACATTTCATGACTAACGTGTAAGTCACTTCCTGTTTTCTATGATAACTCTCTGTTTTATTTTTTTATTCAGTTTGGTTCTTTTACTAGATGAATTTTTTTTAGTGTGTCGGAAATACGGCATGGTACACGTGCAATAAGATAATGGTTAAATTTTCTTTTTTCAAGTTTCAAACAAATTGTGTTATTACACTTGGAGTACTGGACCGTTTTTCTGGTAACCTGAAAAGTTTCTCCTTTCACTTAATCTACAAGCTTGACATGACTTTATCACATTTGTACCACCCATCTAATAGAGGTTAACCTATTAGTACATCTAGATTCATCTCTATTAAAAAGAAGGTACAAATATGATATGAAAAATATGGTAAGAATAACATTTTTATTTAAAAATTATTGCAGGTGCCCCAAAACCATCAACCACGGCATGCACGCAGTAACGGTCAAAGCGATTTGGGTTTTTCCGCACCATATTTTGATCTGCTTGACACTAAAATTGACTCTTTTTTGTTGCATCGATTTACGTTACTAAGGATATATAAATATCCAGAGCTTTATTTTGCAGCCTAGCTAAAATGGAGTTCTCAAGTATTCATATTAGCATTTGGTTTATTTTCATGCAACCACTCTTTCTTCTCTTTCTTTTTAGCTTTGCCTCCTCCTCGCGTTTAGCGGAAAATGAGGTGGATAGGCTTTCCTTGCTTGCCTTCAAAGCTGAAATTGTGACCGATTCCCTGGGCAATCTTAGCTCTTGGAATGAATCCCTCCACTTCTGTCATTGGCCAGGCATTACTTGTGGCCGCAGACACCAGAGGGTTACAGTGCTCGACCTCCAATCAAGCGGGCTGGCAGGCCACCTATCTCCCCACATTGGAAACTTGAGCTTTCTGAGGGCTTTATACCTCCAGAACAATAGCTTCAGCCACACCATCCCTCCAGAAATTGGTCGTTTGTTCCGCTTGGAAGAACTATTCCTTCATAACAACTCCTTCGGTGGTCATATTCCATTCAACATATCACGTTGCTCTAACCTCCAATACCTTGACTTATATGGCAACACTCTTAGTGGCGAACTTCCAACTGAAATTGCCTCATTGTCCAAGCTTCAGGTACTTGATTTTGGCAATAACTATTTTTATGGGATAATCCCACCTTCTTTTGGGAATCTTTCTTCTCTTTGGTGGCTATCTGTATTTGGAAATAATGTGCACGGAGGTATTCCAAATAGGCTTGGCCAGTTGAAAAGTTTAATTCATTTTTCATTGGCTTCAAATTACTTGAATGGTACCATCCCTCCCTCCATATACAACCTCTCGTCAATTAAAGTCATTTATATGTTTCAAAACAACCTTCATGGAACTCTTCCTCCTGGCTTGGGCCACACTATATTTCCAAACCTCGAAACCTTTATTTTCGATTCCAACCAATTCGCTGGACCCGTACCAGCTTCAATCTCCAATGCCTCAAACCTTTTAGTATTTTCTATCTCATCCAATAAGTTTACTGGCAAACTGCCTAGTCTGGCACGCCTGTCAAATTTGTATCGGTTTTCACTTTTTAAGAACAATCTTGGAAATAATGAGGAAGGTGACTTGGATTTCATCTCTTCCCTAGTTAATTGCACCAATTTAGAAGTTTTATCTATCGGCTTCAATAATTTTGGAGGAGTGATGCCTGAATCTGTCAGCAATCTCTCAACAAAGCTCAGGCTAATATATTTCTATGAAAATCAGATACGTGGAAGCATTCCCATCGGGGTTGGAAATCTTATCAACTTGGAGAGACTAAGCTTTTATGCAAATTTATTGGCAGGCACTATACCGAGTTCAATATGTAAACTGAATAAGCTTTATGGCCTAGATCTACAAGTCAATGAACTGTCAGGTAATGTTCCATCATCTCTAGGGAATCTCACTTCATTAAGCAATTTGTATCTCAACTCAAACAAGTTAAATGGAAGCATACCACAAAGTCTTGGAGACTGCAGGTTTATGTTAGACTTGGATCTTTCCCACAACAATCTTAGCGGTCCAATTCCAAAACAAGTAATCAATTTACCTGTTCACTTGAATCTATCTGGAAACCAACTTACTGAATCCATTCCCATGGAAGGAGGTAACTTACAGCATCTTGTTATCTTGGATGTTTCTGAAAACAAGTTATCTGGTGAGATTCCACAAAGCTTAGGGAGTTGCACAAGTTTGACGACTCTGTCTCTGAGAGAAAATTTATTGCAGGGGACAATTCCTAAATCCTTGAGTTCTTTGAGAGGAATTGAAGATTTTGACCTCTCTCACAACAAATTGTCTGGCATAATTCCCAACTACTTGGGGAGTTTCCCCTTCTTGCATAATTTGAACCTTTCATTTAACGATTTTGAAGGTGCAGTACCAATCCAAGGAGTTTTTAAGAATGCAAGTGCGGTATCTGTTGTGGGAAACACACGGCTTTGTGGAGGTATACCTCACTTAAGATTGCCTAAATGCATCTCCAAGCAATCTAAGCGCGGGTTATCTCCTAAGATGAACTTAATTATCTCAATTTCCTGTGGGGCTGTCGGCTTGGTCTTGGTGTTGTCACTTGCGCTTCTTTATCAATCAAGAAAGGCTAGAGCGCTCAAGTCAACTTCAGGATCATCATTGGGGGTTTCACTCTTGAAACTGTCCTATGGAGATCTCCTCAAAGTAACTGATGGGTTCTCTGCTTCGAATCTGATTGGTTCTGGAAGTTTCGGGTCCGTATACAAGGGAGTTCTCAATCAGCATGAAGAAATAAATGTTGCGGTGAAAGTACTCAATCTTCAAACTTCAAGAGCTTCTAGAAGTTTCATATCTGAATGTGAAGCCCTGAAAAGCATTAGGCATCGAAATCTTGTCAAGCTACTGACTGCTTGTTCAAGCATTGACTTTCAAGGAAACGATTTCAAAGCCCTGGTGTATGAGTTCATGGTGAATGGAAGCCTAGATGAGTGGCTGCACATATCAGCTCAAGGAGTAGACAGGCCAGCCAATCTGCCAAAGAATCTGAATCTCACTCAAAGAGTTAACATTGCCATCGATGTAGCGTATGCTCTAGATTATTTGCACAACCGCTCCCACATGCCAATAATTCATTGTGATATAAAGCCCAGCAACATTTTGTTAGACAGTGACATGACTGCTTGTGTTGGTGATTTCGGTTTAGCAAGGTACCTCCAGGATGCTTCTTGCCCATCTCCTTTGCACGAGAGTAGTTCCAATGTCATAAAAGGCACCATAGGCTATACTCCCCCAGGTAAATTTTCTTTTATATATATTTTATTTGTGCTTGCACTATGTTTTTGTATGTAGCATGAGTTTTTTTAAGTCACATATAAGAACAAAGCAATGTTTTTGTGCATATAACTTAAAGAGTATAGAATGGGAGGCGAGCTGTCAACATATGGCGATGTGTATAGCTACGGAATACTGTTGTTGGAGATGTTAACTGGCAAGAGGCCAACAGATGACATGTTTAAAGATGGTATGGACCTGCACAATTTTGTTATGATGGCTCTACCAGAACGTGTGGAAGAAATATGTGATCCACTAATTGTTCAAATAGAAGAAAGCAGCAACAGTACTAATCCCAGAAGTAATAGGCGGAATCATGCCCCAAATGATCGAAGAAGAACGGTTGTGGAGTGCTTGACTTCAATTGCAAGAGTAGGAGTTGCTTGTTCTGTAGTGTTGCCGAGAGAGCGAAAAGACATGAGCAATGTGGTAGCTGAATTGAGTCTAATAAGGGATGTGCTAACTGGAACTAGGATGCCTAGAGAGAACCTGTGATGACGACCCAAGTAGTGAGTAATAATACCCTGTTATCGTTAAATAAAATTCCATGACAGTGCTTGAACTTTGCATGGTGATCTTCTGAATGATGACGAGGTGGATTTTCCTGTTTTGCAATTTCATTTTGTATGTTTTGTAAATGATCTTAATTTGTAAGGTCATCTTTATGTTTGCTTGGAAATTTGGAATTTGTCAATCTAAGTTTGGTTCTTGTTCTTATTATTAAGTGTTTTTATCGCAAATGGTCATTGATATTGATCCAACTCCTCATTTTGGTCCCTAAATTTCAAGAATCAATAAATTTGGTCCTTGACTTTCACTATCGCACATCAACTTAGTCATTCCGTTAAAATCTCATCAATATTTTTCGTTTGTGTGCTGATGTGGTTCCACTAATGCAATCATATGGAGCCATGTGAATTAACTATAAGAAACTTTTTTTTTTTAAGAGTGAACAACAAACAAGTATTCCGTGCTAACATTTTTCTCGCATCCCATGACCCCAACCAAAAGAAAAATTCAATCTAAATTCGATAAAATCAAATCCAAATTTAATTTAAATTTGAAGAAAATAACCAACTAGAGAGAATGAATAGTGAGTTCAGGATGCCAAGTACATTAATAGTGTCGTGGTGCCTTCCTTTTCTTTTTGAGCTTACCCTGATGAAGACGATGATGACTTTTTTTTTCTTTTAGTTTTAGTTTTTAGTTTCTTGTTTTGCTTTTAGTTTGAAATCTTAAAAAAATAGTTTCTTATAGTTAATCCACGTGACACCTTATGATTGGATTAGTGGGACAAAAAAATATTGACGAAACTTTAACGGAAGGATTAAATTGACATGTGGTATTGAAAGTTAGGGACCAAATTTGTCGATTTTTGAAACTCAGGGACAAAAATAAGGAGTTGAATCAATGTCAAAGACCATTTGCGATAAAAACCCTTATTTTGTGCAAACCACATGTCATCATTTCATTAGATTTGTGGGTTCCACATACAAACTAACAGAATATATAACGGAATGACTAAATTAATGTGTGGTAGTGAATGTCAAGGACAACATTGATTGATTTTGGAAATGAATGACCAAAATGATGAGTTTGATCAATCTCATGGACCGCCTTATGAGACATAAAACGCTTGTTTGTAAGATCAGTTTTATATTTGTTTGGAAATTTGGAATTATGTGTGATAAAATGTCAGAATACAATTTTGGAGAGGCTCCATCTCAGCTGCAATAATCTTAAACCTCTTGGAAAGGTTTCTCTTGTTAATGCATTTGATAATTCTAATTTCCTTTTGTAACTTATTTGGAGAAGTTTCATCAGACCAGCAATTCTTTTTACATGTTCGATTTTTATTTTTTATTTTTGGCTTAAATCTATATGGTTAGTAGCACGGTCTAAAATATCAATAGTATTCCGATATTTCCATCAAAATTTCCATGTTTTTGGACTACCGATATATTTTTAGACTACCGATATTTCCGATATTATCGATATTTTAGACCTTGCTAAGTCACTCATGTATCTTATCATGCAATGTATAAAATGTAAAATATTGTACTAATTCATTATATATAAATGATTATGGTGTGTTTAAACTTCTTTCATTAATTACTACATATTTTCTACACTCACAATGTTTGACAGCTCGCTATATAATCAACTTAAATCAGTTATATCTATCATGCAATGCATTTCCTTCCAATTTTTTGTGATAAACTAATAGATAATTGACTAAATAAACATCCTGCAAAGTTTCAATAAAAATTTCCAAGTTTTTCTTACAATTTCCGTGGTTTTTAATTTTATCGATATCGATAATATCCTGATATTTCCATCGAAATTATCGTATTTTTGGACTACTAATATTTCCGATATCATCGATATTTTATACCTTGGTTAGTAGTAACATTTTTCAGTTATGGCTTTTCAAAAGAGAAGTTTTATTGGATTTTATTTAGATTTCAAATTCATTGCCAGGAAATTTTGCTAGACTAGTCTCCGAGGTGTGGGAGCAGGTAGATCCAAATTTGACTGTAGGAAAATATGAATCAAATTCTTAGAGAAATTATGTGGATATCGGTATAGTTTGAGAAATCAAAAGCTAAAAACCGCGTTGATTCAATTTTCTTTCTATTGACACAAGGCTGTGATGTCTATTGATTCCCAAGTCTTTGCGTCATCTAGCAGTGACGGGCGTTTGTTTGCCCTCAAAGACTATCACTGGACTAACTATTAGTCTAGTCCCATGTTTGTTATCATGCAAGGCAAACGTTAATGAGATTAGCTGAAAACAATTCTGGGGTACTTCTCGGTACCTCTGGGTTGCTTCTTGCCCATGTCCTTTGTGACACACATCGATCCTAGAATCAAGGCGTGTTGGCCGTCATGTGAGCGTGACGTAACCAAAAGTGCGATGCGGAACCAAAAGATATGAAAAATACGAAGGAATAAAAATCAACTACTAACAATAATATCCAACTAGCATGCTAGAGTAAGTTTAAGTGTTAAACACAAAAATTAAGAGCATAATTACTAGGTGCAGTCAAGTAGGACTATAACTACGTTACAACACCCGCAGGTGAGTCCTACATTTATATAGTCTGTCAGTACGCCGTGGGAATCCTCGTGGGCCAACAACGCTGCTAACTAGAACCTGGAGGGCCGCCGCAAAACAAAATTGAGTAGGTCATTAAAACCAAAGATTTTCGAAAACATTCCATCAAAACAATTCTAACCCCTCACTGTAAAACCTGTATACTTTCCCAGAAAATAACATAATAGTATATAAATCCTCATATATCTCAAATCATCAATCTTTATCAAATCTAGAAAATATGCCATGCTATAAATGTCAATAACAGAATATGGATGCATCAATATAACAGGTGACATAATGAATCAACCGGAGACCCTGCAGTTGGTCTTGTACGGTTAATTCTATAGCTCAATATCCAACCCAGCCGGAGTCATCACGGTGACATGTACGGCGCTACTCTGCACATAAGTCGGAACTACCTGAAGTAGTCTGTAAAACAAGAATGGTGAAATAATACGCTCTAGTGCTTCTCTCATCAATCATCTGCGCGCATAATCTAAGGTCACCTACCAGTCGGAACCACCTCTAGTGATTTGTACGACTAGCATGTCGGAACCCTTTCATGGTCTGTACGACATGCACCTACTTAGATCCAAGGTGAGCGTGCAGTGCGGTGAATAATACAAGCACTATCACCAAGGTGCATGTTATGAGCTCTCAACACAATTCACATCATCATGAATTCATATAAACCATATAAATTCACCTGATACTCGCATGTGCATCCACAGCACCAATTCACATATATATATGCATCAATTATCAATTCACATATCTCATAATATGCATGCATGGCATTTTAAAACATACTTTCATATAAATTCAATTTCTGGGAAAATCAATAGTATATATGTATAAATAGAAAACAACTGCCCACTCACTGATAAGTCGAAGGGTCGTAACCCCCGTGACGTCCCTAGATGCGCTCGTCCTCGGGATAGGTATCACCTATATGCGAAATAACTAAAACAACGTTATTTAAAGCACATAACCGACAATTCGAAATAACTTCTCATACGATGCTCAATTTGGGTATATGAATATACCACAGTGACCTACTAGACGTCACGGATGTCGACATATTTTCAGAAAAATTTTCTGAGGCCGCACGCGTCCCCACGCGCTGGGATGGGCACGGGTCCACGCGCCCCCATGCGCATCACCCCTAACCTCCAGTCGCCGGACTGGTTCGCCGGTCGCCGGAAAACTGGAGAATTTTCAATCTCCTTGTTCTCCGTCATTTCTCAACCATTTTTCACGCATTTTATATCAAAATGAAGCCCTATGCATGTAGATTCACGTTACACTACTTTATGGCTCTAAAAACTACAAAATCTCATCGGAGAAATTCCAAGAAAACCGGCCAACTTCAAACTCAACGATCCCGACGTCCAAAACCTTCAAACTAAGTACTCCGAGCTTCCTTAGTACCTCACTAAGCTCAATATAAGCTTAGAATTCCCTGAAAATCAACACATCACGAATGCATGAACAATACTCAAATCGGACCTCGGGTTTTCAACGTGATTTCTAAGGTTTCCCGTTCTAAAACTAGTACCAAACGACTCAGGAGGTTGAAAGGATGAAGAATCTTACATTTTTGGCGTCGATCCGTGAAGGTTCTAGGGATTGGTGCTTTGTCCGTACGTTTTCGAGAGGGAGAGAATGAGACTGAAACGAAGAGGAGAGAGAGAGAGCACAGGGGAGAGGGAGGAAAGGTTGACCCGTGTGTATGTGTGTGGTCCAACCCAAAATAATCACCATCCATTTTTCTTAACTCCCTAACCACAAAAATACAACCTTTACCAATTTAAATAATTTTCCAAAAGCTTATGAAATATGTATTTAGACCAATACTGTGTCACACACACATACCTTAGTAACCGCTAAGGGTAATCCCGTCATTTCACATCCTCGATAAATAAAATCCCAGAACGGGCTGTGACACTTTGCATGAAAACATCCAGGAAAAAAAGTTATCAAATATCACTTTTATAGTAGGGATGTTCTCAAATAGCACTATTCCAATAACAAATCAACAATATCAATTAGGAAAATGATTTTCGTACACCTGTATCAACTTCCCACACATTCTCTTTATTATGACCAACAAATTGAAAACAAGAAACATTATTAAATAGGAGCGTGTGTGAAACTAGAAAAATGTGTGCATCCTTATCAACAATAACATCATGAGAGCACATGGAGTCATAGACGGGGGCAATCTAGTCAACAACATGCCGACGTACTGAGATGACATCGATTTAACAAGCGTATCTGCAACATCGCATAATGCATTGCAATTTGCAAGAGCACTAACTATGAGAGTACTCATATGAAGGCAACTGCAGGAAAAACTTGCCAATGTACCATTTGCATGAACCTTTCTCTACGCTAGAAAACACTAGCTAGTGAGTTCTTATGTGTAGAGTAAGTTTATTGTGAAGAGTATTGATAAATTCCCAAAATAGTTTTGCATGTAATTGTTAACATACCACTCATATAAATATAAATATTTTAGCATATTATCACTAAAACATAAGTGAGATATGGTGGTTACGGTGTTGGAGGAGTAAAATGGGAGGGGTTCAAATCCCCTTTGTGTTTTTTTTCCTCCCTTTTTTCTCTTTTTTTCCTTTTTTTTTTCTTTTTTTTTCCTTTCTTTACATCGATATTTTCGATATTTTAACGATATTACACCGATATTTTGACAAAATATTGTTGAAGTATGAGCGAAATTATCGACATCAATATTTTCCGATGTTATCATCGATATTGTCGATATTTGTACGATATGTACATGGATATGTTCCGAAATATCCATGATTCGAAAAAACCGAAATATCCTCGATATTTTATTTATATTATCGATATTTCAGACTATGGTCTTTTTTCTTTTTTTTTTCTTTTTTTTCCTTCCTTTACATCGATATTTTCGATATTTTTGATATTCTAGCATTATTACACCGATATTTTGACAAAATATTGCTGAAGTATGAGCGAAATTATCAACATCGATATTTTCCGATCTTATCATTGATATTGTCGATATTTGTACGATATGTACATGGATATGTTCCGAAATATCCGTGATTCGAAAAAACCGAAATATCATCGATATTTCATTGATATTATCGATATTTCAGACTATGGACCTAGCAGAGAGAATAAAAGTTATGAATAACCAAGCTGAGTGGATGTCGGGAGCTACGTGTCAACAATGCGTGGCTCTTCTTCAACGCCTATTTCAATCAAGTATTCAATTATTGAATGAATCAACAATTCAAAAACGAAGGTTAAATGAAATAAACAAACTATAAGGGCAACTCCAGCGTTGCTGGTTGCTCGGGGGACAGGCAAGGAGAAAGGGCCCGACGGCCGGGGGTTGGGGATCCAGCGTTGCTGGTTGCTCGGGGGACAGGCGAGGAGAAAGGGCCCGAGCGACATGCCCGGCGGGGATTGCCAGCCCGAGAGCCTGAGGGCTGTGTGACGTATGGCTGATGTGCGGCATCGGTGCATGCGCTCGGTGTTCTCTGCGTCCTCCTTCCTCCTTCCTCCTCGTCCTCCTTCCCCTCCTCGCCCTCCTTCCTCCTCGGTGTTCCATGGCTGCTGCTGAGAGAGAGAGAGAGGACCGGTCCTCCTTCCTCCTTCCTCCTCGTCCTCCTTCCGCTCCTCCATGGTTGTTGCTGGTTGTTGCTGTGAGAGAGAGAGAGAGTACGGTCAAAATTAGGAAAAAATATTAATATTTTATGGATTGGGTGAGAAAAATAATAATATTTTATGGATTGGGTGAGAAAAAAATATTAATATTTTATTACTAATTGCCAGGGGGAAGAGTTTCATGGGTGGAGATGCAAATGACAATTACTATTTATTAATGACAATTACTGTTCACTAGGTGGATTGAATAGTGGATTGTCGGGGGGAGGGTCCCAAGGGTGGAGTTGCTCTAAGCATCAGTCGAAAGAATCTTCATATGCATTCCAACCAAAAACTTAAAATTGAGGCAGTAAAGTAAGAAATCGACATTACTAGAAGAGCTCATTGAAACAAAATATTGTGCCGTGCCGATCATAATTTTTTGGAAAGCTAATTTGGTCTAACCTTCTCCCTTTCCCTGTTAGCAGCCTTCGTATTTTCCGTAGTGATCTTCCTCTTCTGGTAGAATCCTGTTAATCTTGTAGATGATAAGAACTGTAACAAAGAAAGAAGAGAAAGCTATGACAGAGAAAGAAGAGAGAGAAGTAAAACTGTATCAACTGTATTTCTTGATTATTAAGCAACACTGTTCATGAGTATTTATATAACAAACACATCAGACTAAGAACTAACAACTATTCCTAATCCTTTGACACTTGTCATCATCTAACATATTGACTATCTCTAACATCCTCCCACAATCTCATGCTTAGATAAACTCAGCATGAGATTGTTACAATGGATACGAAACAAAGTGGAACTTAAACCCTTTGTCAGAATGTCTGCAAACTGCTCCTGAGATGAAACAAACTGCACAGAAAGTTGACGCTTGGCAACACGCTCTCGGACAAAGTGGACATCAATCTCAATATGTTTGGTACGCTGATGCTGAATAGGATTGAAAGACAGCGCTATAGCAGAGAGATTATCACAAAATAAAGTAGGAGGAGACACCAATGGAATATGCAGAAAACTCAGAGGCTGTTGAATCCAATCGAGCTCAGCAGCAGTGGAGGACAGAGCCCTATACCCAGCTTCAGTAGAAGATCGAGAAACGGTCTGTTGTTTCTTGGAAGACCAAGAAATAGGATTATTACCTAAAAAGACCACCAAACCAGTGGTGGAGCGGCGGTCATTAGGGTCACCAGCCCAATCTGCATCGCTAAAGGCTTTCAAGCTAAGATCACCAGGAGTATAAGTAATGCCAAAGTGCATGGTACCCTTCAAATACCTCAGGATTCGCTTGACAGCAGTGAAATGAGCATTCATTGGTGTCTGCATAAACTGACACACTTGATGAACTGAGAAGGCTATGTCAGGCCGAGTGAAAGTAAGGTACTGTAAAGCACCAACAACACTTCTATATAACATGGGATTATTGTAAGGATCACCATCATCCTTGAGCAACCGAGTGTGAGGAAGACAGGGAGTATCACAGGCCTTAGAATCAAGCATCTCAGTCTTGGTCAATAAGTCTTGAACATACTTCTGTTGAGAAAGAAATAAACCAGCAGCATTTTTGGTAATCTGGATTCCAAGAAAATAATGCAGAGGACCTAAGTCCTTGATATCAAATTCAGTAGTTAAGGCTGAAATCACTTGTGAGATACCAAGGGAAGTGTTGCCAGTTACTATTATGTCATCGACATAAAGTAAAAGAACCACAATATCAGAACCAAGAACTTGCACAAATAGAGATGAATCGGAATATGTATTCTGGAACCCCAATTTGGGAAGAAAGGCAGTGAACTTCTCATTCCAAGCCCTGGGGGCTTGTTTCAAACCATAAAGGGATTTGTGAAGCCGACAGACCAAATGAGGATGTAACGGATCCTCAAAGCCAGGTGGCTGAGCCATATAAACCTCTTCCTGCAAAATGCCATGTAAAAAGGCGTTTTTCACATCCAGTTGCCGTAAAGGCCAATTAAAATGAGCAGCCAATGCCAAAACCAATCGTACTGTTGTAGGCTTAACAACCGGACTAAATGTCTCAGTATAATCAACTCCAGGTTCCTGACTAAAGCCCTTTGCCACCAATCTGGCTTTATGCCGTGCAACAGAACCATCAGCATGTCGTTTTATCTTAAACACCCACTTACAACCCACCAAGTTCCTGTGAACAGGGAGATCAACTAAACTCCAAGTACCCTGTGTATGCAATGCTGCAATTTCATCCTTCATAGCATTGAACCAAATAGGACACTTAAGAGCAGATTTATAGGTAGCTGGTTCCATGGGTGATAAATCAACTGAGGAGGAAGCAGATAATGCAGACAAAAGACTTTCTTCTTGCTAATGCCACTCTTACTCCTGGTTTGCATGGGATGAAGATTAAGGGGTGGAATGTCAAGCACCACAGGAAGAACCTCAGGACAATGATCAAGCACCACAGGGGGTTGTGAAGGAGCAGGGACTGGAACAGTAATGGACTGAGAGGAAGTAGGTATGGTAGGGACTGGAGAAGGTGTAGGATGGGTTTGAGAAGGTGGAGGTTGAATGTGAGATGAGGCAGGGGAATTGGATGAACTCTCGGCAAGCACAGGACCTGTGGAATGTGTATGAGATAAGGAAGAGGACACTATTATATTATTGGGAGTCACAAAAGGAACAGAACAAGTGACAGGATCAAGAGGAGGTAGAAGGGATGAACCTGGTGATTTTGAAAGGACTAATAAATCTGTATAGGGAAACTCTTGTTCAAAGAAAACCACATGCCGAGAAACATATACTTTCTTGTGAGACACATCATAACAAATATACCCTTTGTAATGTGAGGCATATCCGAGAAACACACATTTAATGGTTTTAGGTTGTAACTTAGAGGTAGTATATGGCTTAAGGAGAGGATAACATGTACAACCAAATATTTTGAGATGAGATATAACAGGCTCTACACCAAATAAGCGCTGAAATGGAGAGGTATTAGATAGAACAGGGGATGGCATTCGATTAATAAGGTAAATGGCTGTTTGACATGCAAAAGACCAAAACTGAGAAGGTAACCGTGCTGTTTGTAGTAAAGTGATGGTGGTTTCAATAATGTGCCTATGTTTCCGTTCGGCTAAACCATTCTGCTCAGGGGTATAAGGACAAGAAATATAATGTGAGATCCCTTTGTGTAAGAGAAACGTTTGAAGTTTGTGAGAAATATACTCACCCCCTGGTACATTCATCAACGAATGTAACATAATATTTGAAGCCATCAACTGACAAACAAGGTGCAGGACCCCAAAGATCACTATGCACCACCTCAAATGGTTGTACAGACTTATTAACATGAACAGGAAAAGGAAGTTTACAAAACTTTCCTTCTAAACAACTTTGACACAAAACAGGGGAAGAATCCTTAGTACAGGATAGGTTGGCTTTATTCAACATTAAGGTAACAATGGAATTAGACGGGTGACCTAATCTGTGATGGCAAATGGAAGAATTAACCAGCGGTCCAAGAAGTGCCGTAGCGTGGTGAATAGGTTTGGAAACGCCAAGAGTGGAAGTAGCAAGAGAGGAAATGGGGTAGAGACCATTACTGCACAGCCCTTTGAACAAGATCCTCCCTGTGGCCTTGTCCTGAATCCAGAAAGCAAATGCATCAAAAATGAGCCAACAATTATTGTCAAGGCAAATTTTGTGCACAGAGAGCAAATTCTGAGTTAATTGTGGAACATATAACACAGAATTTAATTTAAGAGGCTGAACAGAATTCATCTTAAGGGTAGTGTTGCCAATATGAGATACACGCAAACCTTCACCATTGGCTGTTTGAATGACTTCATTAGAGGGATATGGAGATGCAAGAGCAAGGTTACTCAAATCTGCAGTCATATGATTGGTTGCACCAGAATCAGTAAGCCATATCTGAGGAGAAGACTGTGTAGAGGATTGAGGCTGCTGAGCCAGAGCAGTATGCATAGCATGCATAGATTGCTGAGTAAATGGAGGAGAGGCCACTGAAGGCTGAGAACCTTGTACTCCACTGAAAGGAGAAAAAGAAGTAGACCGCGGCTGATAAGCAATTCCAGACCGAGAACCCATATAGTTAGGGCCTTTATCATTATGAAAACAAAACCATGTGGTATGATTCGTTTTACCACAGATTTGACACTGAGTCCTTGTGGATGGTGTAGACACACAAAAGGCTGCAGAATGACCCTCAGTGTTACATAACTGACATATAACCATTTGAGGAGGAGAGGACCTTGAAGAATAACTGCCGGGTGGTTGACCAAGAACACCAGGAGCTGATGTAGGAAAAACATGCATTTGAGGTAAATAAGACTGCCTAGACTGAAAGTGGCGAGGACCTTGAGTGAACTTGCCCTTATTTCGATTCTTATTACCATTAAAGCTCCTGAAATTACCAGGCACAGGCGGAGATTGGCCATTGCCACTAGGAAATACCCCTTGGGAAACTGAAGGAGAAGTATTAGCAACCATAGCAGACAAAAATGGAACCTGAGTATGAGACTCAAGGATAGTCTCTTCAGCAAGCAACTGAGACCGGAACTCCTTCATTGAAATCACATTTTCACGACCCCAAATAACACATCGAAAGGTGTTATACTCAGCAGGTAAACCATTCAGTGTAAGGATAACAATATCTTCATCGGCAAACTGAACACCAGCAGCTGAGAGATAATCTCGGGCCTCCTTAATCTTTTGTAAGTACTGAGCAATTGAGTCAGAACCCTTTTTGATAGTCTGAAGGTTGGACTTCATTTGGAATATGCTTGTCCGAGAAACAGTTGAAAATTGCTCCTTTAGACGAGTCCACAAATCCTGAGAACAAGTACTACCAATAGCACACGACATGGCTATCGGAGATAAAGTCGCAGTAATCAACTGCATTAGAGCTTTGTCATGCATCATCCATATACGATACTCATCAGATTCACCAGATGTGGAGGAAGTAGACACGACGCCAGAGTCTCCAGATTGAGGACTAAAACGAGAAGGACATGGAGTCGTACCATCAACAAAGCCCAGAATCCCATTGCTTTCAAGCAGCAATTGCATTTGAAAATGCCAATTGAGATAATTCGAGTCATCAAGTTTAACACTCACAGATGTAGAAATAGAAGCAATAAGTGCAGTAATAGGAGACTGAAGAAGTTGTAATTGCGAAGCAGTGACCATGATCGCAAATTAAGAAAGAAATTGTGAACAGGAATTATAACAAACACCTGGTAGGCAGACGACAGAGGCTCGAAGAGACTACGAAGAACACAACGGCGAATCGGCCGAACAAACGAACACAGGGCAGAAATTTGATGAAACCCTAGAATCGCACAGAGAGAACTCGAGATCGAAGCTGCCAAACAACGAAGAGCAGCAACACCGAGCACAGAGACGAAGAAGGAGAACGTAAGACAGTAGCGGAAGCAAAAGAAGGATCGGAGATCAAGCGCGAGCGATGACGGCGATTGATACCATGTTAATCTTGTAGATGATAAGAACTGTAACAAAGAAAGAAGAGAAAGCTATGACAGAGAAAGAAGAGAGAGAAGTAAAACTGTATCAACTGTATTTCTTGATTATTAAGCAACACTGTTCATGAGTATTTATATAACAAACACATCAGACTAAGAACTAACAACTATTCCTAATCCTTTGACACTTGTCATCATCTAACATATTGACTATCTCTAACAAATCCCACCTTGAATTCATCTGCTTCCTCAATTATTTGAACCAACAACTTCTTTTCTCTCTTCTCCTTCTCCTCGATATGAATCGCATTCTGCCTGAATGTCACAAAAGCTCGGATTATTTTAACTTCCTTACAACCTCACAGAATTCAAACCACCTTCAATGCAAACATAAAGTCACTTTCTGTTAGTCAATAACTACAATTTGACAACAATCACGAATCTTTTTTCGATTCGAATTCAGCGTAGATCGATGGAGGAGAGAAAGCCTCCGAAGCCGGCTGAGTGGCGAAAGCGTCGTCTACGGCGGAGCCGTGGAAGATTGGGGAATCGGTGGCGGAGTCCTTGAGCGACTCGGAGTCGACGAATGATCGAATCGCTGGGAGGAGAGTCGGGGGTCGTAGCCCCGGTAACCGTCATCGTCGAACGGGCGAGTTGACCCGGTGGTCGGGACCAAGTTGTCAGGCCATGATTAAGTCAAGTGCACTGATGAGCGAAATGCCGAGCGAAATGCTCCCAAAGGCAAAAATATCGGCGCGCTTTCTGTTGGGCTAGGCCGACTCACTGGGCCTTCATTTTTGTGATTTTGGGTTCGTAAGTTTAATTCACTTCCCTCAAGTCCGCTTCTACTCCTCGATTCGCTACCCAGGAGATGAGGTTCTCAAGGTTCGATGTTTCCTCCTCATCTTCTTCCTTCCTGCTCGATTTGGATTGGAACGAAAAAGTTCCAACAGGGGATCAAATTGCCTGCATTTGATGCGTATCAGTTTTTTCATCTTCATTAATTTTGGTTATGTGATAAGTGATTTTTGTTCTTCATTTTATTTTGGGTTTTTCTTTCTGTTGTTTTTAGGGTTTTTTTGCACTGCAAATTTCGATCAAATTGCCTGCATTTGAATTATTTTGTAATTATCGTAATTTATATTGGGTGGAATGGCCCTTTCTATTCTCCAAAATCTTTGTTAGGAAGTGCATTTTGCTTAAATTTTGTGAGTTTTAAAAAAGATTGGGACTTTTTCTGATTTTAAATTATTTACACAGTTCCAAAGCACTCTGTGTGTAAACAGTGGAATTTTTATTAAGATTGTAGTAATTGCCGTACGAGTTTACACTTTTGTGTGAAATTGGTGCAACTTTTGGGGTTTGTGCGATGCTATTTGGATTAGTTGTTGGCTAAATTTTGGTTCTTTACATTTGGTGTTCAGGGACATTATGGTTTTATGAGGTTTTGATTGGGTTGTCATAAATGGAGGATGTTAATGAAGTTAATCAACATGCTTATCTTTGTAGGCTTTACTTCTGAACATAAAACCTACTCTTTTCAATTGTTGGGAAGGGTTTCTTAATTTTTATTTTTTTGTGAGTTGAATTTTGGGTTATTTTGCGGATGTTATTCAATTGAATGAAAATTTGATGTTTTTTTTAACCATTGTTGTAGGATTTTAGCTAATAGGCAATTGGCAGTTCTACAGTGACAGGAGATTAATCTTTCATCAAAACAATTTGTGAGCCTGGATATATTTTTCAAATTATTGTGCTCTCCCATAATTCAGCGAGAATATTTTATCATATTCTAGTCGTTCATGTTGATTATTTTTGTTTCACATTAATAATTTTATGCATTTGCTCTAGGTTGTTGCACACATGATGCCTGATCTTCCAAATGTAGGGGTTGAGAAAGACATGGAGAATTTCGGGAGTCCTTTGAGCAAATGGGCTTAAAATTTAACCAACACTCGTGATCCGTGGAAATGGACTCTATGAGCTTGGGAAGGTATAGAAATTACCCACCTGAGCAACTTTTGGACATTGTAGCTCGGATCCTAGCCATGGGCCCCCCTTGGACGCGTGTTTATAGAGTTCAGCGAGACATTCCAATGCCTTTAGTTACTTCTGGGGTTGAGAAAGGAAATCTTCGGGAGTTAGCTTTGGCTCGATGGAAGACCTGGGCTTGAAGTGCCGTGATGTTCGAACACGAGAGGCTGGAATTCAGGTATGTTGTATCACATATATGACAAGCAAAGTGCGACTCCATTTGCAAAATTGCGCCACAGAACCATTTACTTTCCAAAGAATCTTTGGCATCGGCATCGAATAGCCAAAAAATTACAGAAAATCACAAAAAAGATCAAAGCCATTCTAGAGAGGAATGAGAGATATGGTGTCTCTACAATAGAAGGACCAAGTTCGGATAGTGTTCCCAGATGGGTGAAGAACAAAGCCGAGACTTCTCTTTATATTATGGAAGACGAACTAATCAGGATTGAAGACAAGAAGAAAACGTTAATGGGATTGTTGATGAATGGAGAGGAAAATAAAATGGTTGTGTCTGTAGTCGGGATGGGAGGATCAAGCCAATACCTTCAACAACGAAAACGTAAAGCGACATTTTGATTGTTATGCATGGATCACTGTTTCTCAAACTTATGTGATTGAAGACTTATTCAAACAAATGATCAAGAAGCTCCACGAAGGAAGAAAGGAAGAGGTGCCTGAACATTTGAATTCCATGAGTTATGAAGAATTGTTAGAGATGTTGTCGACATACTTGAAGTCTAAAAGGTACCTCGTTGTATTGGATGATGTGTGGGATATTAAACTTTGGCAAGAAATAAGGATACCACTTCTTCATAGACACCATGGAAGTCGAATCATGCTTACAACACAAAAGAAAGACATAGCATTCTATTCTTTTGAAGTTGAAAGTCGTCCTTTTGAAATTGAACCTTTGGAAAACAATGAAGCTTGGGAGCTCTTTAGCAAGAAAGCATTCTCAAGTTATGATAACAAATCTTGTCCACCAGAGCTTGAATCATTAGCATGGAAACTTGTGGAAAAGTGTGAAGGCCTACCTCTGGCAGCGGTAACTTTAGGTGGTCTAATGTCTTCCAAGAGGTCATCATCGGAATGGAGAAGCGTATATAACAGCTTAAATTGGCACTTGACTAACAATCCTATGCTAGAACCAATGAGCAGCATCTTGTTGCTTAGTTTCAACAATTTGCCCAACCGGTTGAAGCCCTGTTTCCTATATTGTGCCCTTTTCCCAGAAGATTATCTCATCAAAAGAAAAAGGCTGATCAGGTTGTGGATAGCTGAAGGGTTTGTTGAACCAATTGATGGGGTCACCCCAGAAGAAGTTGCAGAGGGCTATAGGCCTTCTTTGCACATGTCCAAATCACCGGAACCGATTTTCTCTCATCTTTCCTTCAATTTCGGCTACTCCTACTTTACCTCGGATATCCTCATTCCCAATCTTATCCTTTCTCGTGTGCCCACACATCCCACGAAGCATCCTCATCTCCGCTACACCCATTTTGTGTACGTGTTGATGTTTCACCGCCCAACATTCTGTGCCATACAACATCGCTGGCCTTATTGTCGTCCTATAAAATTTTCCCTTGAGCTTCAGTGGCCTACGACGGTCACACAACACGCCGGATGCACTCTTACACTTCATCCATCCAGCTTGTATTCTATGGTTGAGATCTCCATCTAATTCTCTGTTCTCTTGCACGATAGATCCTAGGTAGCGAAAACGGTCGCTTTTTGTGATCTTCGCTAGATTGCTCCGGTCATTAGTGTGGTCATTAGTGTGGATAAGTATATAAATGGATAGAGATAGGAAAGCAAACACAAGATGTACGTGGTTCACCCAGATTGGCTACGTCCACGGAATAGAGGAGTTCTCATTAATTGTGAAGGGTTTACACAAGTACATAGGTTCAAGCTCTCTTTTAGTGAGTACAAGTGAATGATTTAGTACAAATGACGATAGGAAATATTGTGGGAGAATGATTTCGTAATCACGAAACTTCTAAGTATCGGAGTGTGGTATCGTCTTGACTTGTCTTATCTGTCTTATAGGTTGATGTGGCATCTTCTCTGGAAGTACTCTTCCTCCATCCAGGGGTGGTATCTTTAACTGGTGGAGATGCACAAGGTAATGTATCAATTTCACTTGAAGCTTACTTGTAGTTTCAGGCTTGGTCAAGCGCGATACAAACCATGTAGTAGGAGTCCCCCAAGTCGCCGAGCTAGGGGATCTGCGGAAAGAGGTGACAGACAAGGTAAGCAATCAGAGCTCCGGCTGATTGTTCACATTCTCCCTATCTTGCAGGCAGCATGAAGTATAAAGAGAAGAAAATGAGAAGAGATGATATGGGATACTTTTGCTTTTGAAGAAGTAACTTTCCACAGGATTATTCTTGAACTGAGTTGGAGGGTTTTCTGGTTTCCTCCAGAGTATAAGGCCGACTGAAGAATTTGAGGGTCAAAACAAGTCCATCAAATCTAGAGTACATTCGACCCTGCTGATATGGGATACTTTTGCTTTGATAGAGTAATGGATGTATGTATCGGCACGTGTGCTGTTACGCTTGTCTCCACATGCTTCCTTGTATCCTTCTCACTTGCCCCATCTGTTCCTCAGGCAGATGCGGTATCTTCCCTGGAAGCATAAGATGTTGAAGATGAGTACTCGAGAGCAATGCCAGGTAAGTAAGTTCCAGGCAGTCAGTTCCTGGCTGGAAGCTTGATTCCAAGTGCTGACTGATTGCTCTCTTTCTCCTTGTCTTGCAGGTAAGAACAAGGCCAAAGGAAAAGACAGGGAAAAAGCATGATATGGGATACTCTTGCTTTTAACCCTGATGATATGAGATATTCTTGCGGTGTTGTGAAAAAGGGTGGTGGGGGGGGGGGGGGGGAAAGAAAGCTGAATATTTCGAAAGGCTTCGTTGGGAGTGCCCTCTCAGATATGAGGAAGGGTTGAGCATTTTTGCAGGTCTGCCTGTCCGTTGGGGATGGAGGTCGACATATATAGGAGTCTCCTTAACAACAAGTAGTAATGCTATTCCTTTACCCTGTCAGAGCACTTTGAAAAAGTGGTCTGTGGTATGTGGAAAGCTGATGTTGCGTGTGAAGATTACAGACAGCTTTATCCAAGGAGATCCGGCTCTTGCAGTTGGGAAAGTGTTGCCTCTTCGGTTTTTGAACAAGCAATCCTATCGGGGATCTGGCTCTCGAGATTCGGAGAACGATGCCTCTTCGATTTTTTAGAAAGCAATCATGCTGGGGGTCTGGCTCTCGAGATTCGGAGAGCGGTGTCTCTTCGATTTTTGAGAAAGTAATCATGTTGGGAGTCTGGCTCTCGAGATTCGGAGAGCGGTGCCTCTTCGATTTTGGAGCAAGCAATCTTGTTGGGAGTGTTTTCTCGAATGTGAGTAAAGGTTGGGCATGTTTGCTAGTCTACCTTGCCACGAAGCACAGAGGTTGACACACAGGGACTTTCCAATTATCCAGCAATGGTACTGTTCCTTTACCCTCTCTTCGATTTTTGAGAAAGTAGTCATGTTGGGAGTCTGGCTCTCAAGATTCGGAGGACGGTGCCTCTTCAATTTTGGAGCAAGCAATCTTGTTGGGAGTGTTTTCTCGAATGTGAGTAAAGGTTGGGCATGTTTGCTAGTCTACTTTGCCACGAAGCACAGAGGTTGACACACAGGGACTTTCCAATTATCCAGCAGTGGTACTGTTCCTTTACCCTTGTGGGTAATAATATGGTAGCTAGACCTTCAAAATTTATGTGTCTAAACTTTGTTAGTGTTGTTTCTTTGCTATTCTTTTACCCTTCTTGGTCAGAGCGATGTAGTGGGAGCTGCAAGCTTCATGTGCTCAACTTTGGCAGAGAACTTTGGCAAAGTTATCTGTGGTACCCATGAGCTACTGCTGCGTGTGGGAAGTGGGTGATTGAACAGTAAGACTCATGTGCTTTCTACTTCACCAGAAGTCTTCGACAGAATGCCCATAATTTCCGCAAAGCTGAGCGTGCGTGTGACAGGTGCTGACAAGGCTGGAAAAGTAGGTGCCTATTTGATTTCTGAGATCGACCCTCGTGGTCTCTGAGCAGCCCAGCTTTTGAGAAAGCAAAGGCCTCTTCGATTTTTGAGATCGGCCTTCGTGGTCTTTGAGCAGCCCAGCTTTTGAGAAAGCAAACGCCTCTTCGATTTCTGAGATCGACCCTCGTGGTCTCTGAGCAGCCCATCTTTTGAGAAAGTAAACGCCTCTTCGATTTCTGAAGCTCCGTCGAGTGCAGATTTTTATAGGGGCTAGCATTAAGTTCCAAAGCACACTTGAAGCTCCACCAGTAGAAGCTCCATTTTTGCACTTCTAAGATCTTGATTTGTCCGACCTTCTCTCTCTTCAACACCCTTGAAAATGTCTGGCCCCTCCGACCGTCGTTTTGACTTGAACCTTGTTGAAGAGCCAGCCCCGCCTTCTCCAGACAACATATGACGCCCATCCTTCGTCTCCCTTACTAGTCCTCTTACCGTTGGGGATTCCGTGATGAAGAATGATATGACCGCTGCGGTGGTGGCCAGGAACCTTCTCACTCCCAAAGATAACAGACTACTTTCCAAACGGTCTGATGAGTTAGCTGTTAAGGATTCTCTGGCTCTCAGTGTTCAGTGTGCAGGTTCTGTGTCTAATATGGCCCAACGCCTATTTGCTCGAACCCGCCAAGTTGAATCATTGGCGGCTGAAGTGATGAGTCTCAAACAGGAGATTAGAGGGCTCAAGCATGAGAATAAACAGTTGCACCGGCTCGCACATGACTATGCTACAAACATGAAGAGGAAGCTTGACCAGATGAAGGAATCTGATGGTCAGGTTTTACTTGATCATCAGAGATTTGTGGGTTTGTTCCAAAGGCATTTATTGCCTTCGTCTTCTGGGGCTGTACCGCGTAATGAAGCTCCATATGATCAACCTCTGATGCCTCCTCCTTCTAGGGTTCTGTTTAGTACTGAGGCTCCAAATGATCCCCCTCTGGTGCCTTCTCTTTCTGGGGCTCTACCGACTGCTGAGACTTCTCCTAAGCAACCTTTGTGAAGGCTCCCTTTTGTTTGTTTATTTTGACTTATGTATATGTACATATTTGTAGCTTATCGGGGATATCAATAAATAAGCTTTCCTTCATTTGAACGTATTGTGTTAAATACACCAAAGCCTTCTTCGCTAAGTTCTTTGAATTTTCTTTTGTTGAAGCTTTGTGAGTGGAGCATGTAGGTTGAGGTAGTGTTCCCTTAATTTCCTGAGTGAGGAAAACTTCTCGGTTGGAGACTTGGAAAATCCAAGTCACTGAGTGGGATCGGCTATATGAATCTTAGAACGCCATTGTGCTCGGTCCTGTGTCATGTCCTTCGTTAGATCCAAGTACTCTAAGTCTTTTCTTAGAGTCTCTTCCAAAGTTTTCCTAGGTCTTCCTCTACCCCTTCGGCCCTGAACCTCTGTCCCATAGTCGCATCTTCTAATCGGAGCGTCAGTAGGCCTTCTTTGCACATGTCCAAACCACCGTAACCGATTTTCTCTCATCTTTCCTTCAATTTCGGCTACTCCTACTTTACCCCGGATATCCTCATTCCTAATCTTATCCTTTCTCGTGTGCCCACACATCCAACGAAGCATCCTCATCTCTGCTACACCCATTTTGTGTACGTGTTGATGCTTCACTGCCCAACATTCTGTGCCATACAGCATCGCCGGCCTTATTGCCGTCCTATAAAATTTTCCCTTGAGCTTCAGTGGCATACGGCGGTCACACAACACGCCGGATGCACTCTTCCACTTCATCCATCCAGCTTGTATTCTATGGTTGAGATCTCCATCTAATTCTCCGTTCTTTTGCAAGATAGATCCTAGGTAACGAAAACGATCGCTCTTTGGTATTTCTTGATCACCGATCCTCACCCCTAACTCGTTTTGGCCTCCATTTGCACTGAACTTGCACTCCATATATTCTGTCTTTGATCGGCTTAGGCGAAGACCTTTAGATTCCAACACTTCTCTCCAAAGGTTAAGCTTTGCATTTACTCCTTCCTGAGTTTCATCTATCAACACTATATCGTCTGCGAAAAGCATACACCAAGGAATATCATCTTGAATATGTCCTGTTAACTCATCCATTACCAACGCAAAAAGGTAAGGACTTAAGGATGAGCCTTGATGTAATCCTACAGTTATGGGAAAGCTTTCGGTTTGTCCTTCATGAGTTCTTACGGCAGTCTTTGCTCCTTCATACATATCCTTTATAGCTTGGATATATGCTACTCGTACTCCTTTCTTCTCTAAAATCCTCCAAAGAATGTCTCTTGGGACCCTATCGTACGCTTTCTCCAAATCTATAAAGACCATGTGTAAATCCTTTTTCCCATCTCTATATCTTTCCATCAATCTTCGTAAGAGATAGATTGCCTCCATGGTTGAGCGCCCTGGCATGAACCCGAATTGGTTGTCCGAAACCCGTGTCTCTTGCCTCAATCTATGCTCAATGACTCTCTCCCAGAGCTTCATTGTATGACTCATTAGCTTAATACCCCTATAGTTCATGCAATTTTGTACGTCGCCCTTATTCTTGTAGATAGGCACCAAAGTGCTCGTTCGCCACTCATTTGGCATCTTCTTCGTTTTCAAAATCCTATTGAAAAGGTCAGTGAGCCATGTTATACCTGTCTCTCCCAAAACTTTCCACACTTCGATTGGTATATCGTCTGGGCCTATTGCTTTTCTATGCTTCATCTTCTTCAAAGCTACAACCACTTCTTCCTTCCGGATTCGACGATAAAAAGAGTAGTTTCTACACTCTTCTGAGTTACTCAACTCCCCTAAAGAAGCACTCCTTTCATGTCCTTCATTGAAAAGATTATGAAAATAACCTCTCCATCTGTCTTTAACCGCATTCTCTGTAGCAAGAACCTTTCCATCCTCATCCTTGATGCACCTCACTTGGTTTAGGTCCCTTGTCTTCTTTTCCCTTGCTCTAGCTAGTTTATAGATATCCAACTCTCCTTCTTTGGTATCTAGTCGTTTATACATATCGTCGTAAGCTGCTAACTTAGCTTCTATCACAGCTTTCTTCGCCTCTTGCTTCGCTTTTCTATACCTTTCACCATTTTCATTAGTCCTATCCTTGTATAAGGCTTTACAACATTCCTTCTTAGCCTTCACCTTTGTTTGTACCTCCTCATTAGAGGAAGTAGTGCATCGGAGTGTAAAAATCATTTTCCCTTACAATTTGCATGTCCAATCTTATATAGAAGTCTGGCAAAGACATAAAATATGCATGCATAGAGATTTTATTCGGTAACTGTGTTTCTTTTCTTTTGTAATATCCTTTTTGCAGAATCAAGCCTCAGAAGCACTTTGAGACTGCATTGAGTTCTCCTTTGTCCCAGTTGATTTTACAGTGAATCTCAACTTTCGTTATAGTAACAGAGTTGACTATATACGTGTTGAGTCATTTGCCCTACAAGGAAGAATCCGTCCATTGTGTGTTGTGTGAAGTTCCAAACATTGATCGATCTTGGTTTCTTATTTGCCCTTTGTGAAATGGAATAATGCCCAAGATTCTATTTGTGTAACTGAAATTTATATTATTGATTGCTTGTGTGTGTTTTGATGTAATAATATTGGTTTGGAACTGAATTTGTCATTGATGAGAATAATGCTTAAGATTCTGTTTCTGTAACAAGAACTTATATTATTGTTTGATTGCGTTTATTTTGATGTAATAATATTGGTTTGGAACTGAATATGTCACTGATGAGACAAATTCTAACTAAACCAATGATTATGACCCATTTTTCATGTTCAATATTTATTGCTTTTTATCAAGTTTTCAAATATATATTGTTTTAGGTAGGCAAATTTTGGTCTGGATGTTTTAGCTTACTATGGTTTTACCTGAGAAATTTAAATGGTACATATTACCACATCGGCCAGTAATACTTTTATTCAAATTTTAACATGTGTGCAGTTTCTTACAGGCTTATAGCTGGATTAAAAAGCTTTTTTAATTTAAATTTTTTTTTTCAATTTAAACAAAATTAAAAGAACTAAAAATAAGAGGCATTTTGACACAGATGCCTAGGGTTTAGCTCTTAAAATTTTGAGATAAGGCAATCTCCAATCGAAGGATCCAGAGGGTCAATAATAGTCAAAAAACCGTCTCTAACCAAGGACTAGGCCAAAGGGCTCGTGAGCCCCGCTGAACAAAAAAGGGCCAAAAGGCCAATCGATTGGCCCAACCCAGCCAGCCAACCTCGAGCCGGGCCAAAAATTTGAATGCAACGGCTAGCTGACGTTAGCTAGCCGTTATATTTGAATTTTTGTTTTTGGGCCAAAATTTTTTAAAAAATATTTAATTATAGGTCTAGAAAGGTGATTAGTTCAATGTTGGGCGTTGGGATGTTCCTTTTAAAAGCATGTTTGGTTGCTTAAATCTCTCCCACGAACAATGTGGGACAAATATAATGTGTGCCACACATTCAAGCTTTTGTTTGCTCAAATCTCTCCTGCGGACGATGTGGGACAAATATAATGGGTAGTTTTTAAATTTAAGTTGTTGTAGTTTTTAAATTTAAATAATAAATTATGTTTGGTCCTATGACCCTTTGACCCTCGATTGGAGATGGTTTTTTGTCACATGGACATATTTGATCCTATGATCCTTTGACCTTCGGTTGAAGATGGTAAAATATTTAGCTCTTTACTGTTCATTAAAGTATTTATTTCTAGGACGGACAGACCTTCGGTTGGAGATGGTATAACCTCTTTTCCTCCCCTCCATATTCTCTCCCATGGCGACTGCAGTGGTGCCATTATCCGAGCCTGCCAGACAGCAACCTCGACGGGGTCGGGGCTGATTCGAGGCCCATGGACTATCAGAAGAAGGGGCCTGCGTCCGAGCCATCACCGAAATCGTCAGCTCCATGGTCGACCTTTCCCGGAAAGGCTAAGACATCGACCTAAACGCCCTCAAGACCTCCATGTGCCGCAAGTACGGCCTCTCACATGCGCCAAAGCTGGTCGAAATGATTGCGGCTCTGCCAGAGTCGGACCGTGAGGCTCTTCTTCCCAAGCTCCGGGCCAAGTCGGTCCCAACCGGTTCGGGCATCGCCATCGTCGTGATGTCGAAGCCTCATCGGTGTCCCCACATCGCCACCACCGGGAATATTTGCGTGTACTGCCCCAGCTGTCCCGATTCGGACTTCGAGTACAGCACTCAATCTTACACTGGATACGAGCCTACTAGCATGCGCGCAATATTCCTGATAGAGTAATATGAAGATACTCGCCAGGTATTCGTTCTTCGTATGTGAGAGAGTGCTTCGTCACACGAAATGATCATTCTATTCTTGTCATGTGCAGAAGTGTTGAGCTGATGGAAGATAAACACTTCAAAAGATTATTTTTGTAATATTGAGTAGAATATCCAATTTAATTTTGCTTCAGCATATATGGATGAATTGAGGATCTCACTTTTCAACTTCTTGTTTCTCTGATTTGCGTAGTATTTTGTGCATGGGTTTTACCGATCGAGCAGGTTGTCTATACTGACACTTGCCATGATTTGTTTTTGTTCTTTTTGTAAACAGGATATTCTAGTTGGGTTACTGCGATTAAGAAAGTGTGGCCGGAACACTACTTGTCCCGAGCTCATGGGAAAGTGTTCTATTGTTCGTGAACTCCATGTTTATGGGACTGCTGTTCCAGTTCATGGGTGGTTGCATCCACACTTTCCTTTTATCTTTTTCTCTCCTCTTAATTTCCGTCCGTCAGATCGAATGTATAGAAAAAAATTAAATGATAAAAATTAATAGGGAGTGTAGGAGGTAAAAAAAAGTGTGTCAATATCAACACCCTTTTTAGATTGTTGTAAATGTCATCCATTGATTCACCTGGCTGGCTCACTTTCGTACATTTTTGTTCATTTGGTCTACTTTTGAGGACTTTCATGGAACGGTTGAACGTCGCGTAGTGTTCTGGTTTAATAATGCACGTAACAATATATTATTAGATGGAATGTCACAATGATAATGAACTCATTTCATGTAAGTTGTTCTTCTATTTGAAACGTAAAATAGTCAATTCAAATGTAAAATGGTAAAAATATATAGAGATATTCACAGAATGACTAAAATGAGACACATTTTGTAATTATAATTAAACTCTCCAAATTTGAGCCACTTAAACAACGTTGGAAAATGATATTTTCACACCACTGAAACGTCGTCGTCTCGTGTTTCTTATGAACCAGTAAAGCCATTGCCAATTTCGGAATAACAAGCTGACCTCCATTGGCATTAATGCTTAAATCAAGCTTCGCTCCCATTTTCTCAACCTTTCCCGCCAAACGCCTATCGCCGCCGAAGCCACCGCCAGACGCTACCTTCACCTGCTTCGCACACACTGCGCCAAATGTTCGAAAAAATGCCTCAACCAAAGCCCCCACCATTATTCTCCCGCCTTCCACTTCCGCCTACATCCACCTCTCTTTCTGCCGAAAGCGCTGTCACTAATGCGACTTCACAATCGTCGCCCTCGGCGCTGCTTCCGCCCAAACCGAAGACGACCCGCGAATGACAAAATACGTACAGTTACTCTGCCGGGAAATCAACGCCACGAAAGCCGAAAACAAGACCGACCCGCCTCTGGAGACGGTGTTTTTTCACGGCGGCACGCCATCTCTTGTGCCGCCAAAGCTCGTGGATTCATTCCGTTTTGGAGACGTTGAGGCTGAAATTCGGGTTGAGTTCGGAGGCTCAGGTGTCGATGTAGATGGACCAGGGATTGATGGAGTTTGGTGTGAATGGTGTCGTTGGGAGTTCAGGCGTTTCAGGAAGAGCTGCTGAAAGCTTGTGGGAGAGCTCATGGCGTTCGGGAGGTTTATGAGGCTATGGAGATTGTTGGGGAATGTGGGGTTGAGAATTGGAGCATGGATCTTATCTCTTCTCTACCTCACCAGACCCCGGAAATGTGGGAGGAGAGCTTGAGGTCGACGGTAGAAGCTCGTCTTACCCATGTGTCAGTTTATGATTTGCAAGTCGAACAAGGCACGAAATTCGGGTTGTTGTAAGTGGAGCGAGTGATGAATTCTACGGTTTTAGTTTTGGAATGAATTTGGTTCTGAAGATGGAGTTTTCTTGTTTGCAGGTATACACCAGGGGAGTTCCCGTTGCCCTCAGAAACGCGGTCTGCTGAGTTCTATAAGATGGTGTCTAGGACGCTTTCGGATGCAGGTTACAACCTCTACGAAATTAGCAGTTACTGCAAGAGTGGATATCACTGCAAACACAATCTAACTTATTGGAAGAACAACCCCTTCTCTGCTTTCGGCCTTGGCTCCGCTAGCTATGTCGATGGCGTGAGCTTTTCGAGACCAAAGAGGATGAAAGAGTACACAGGTTTTGTGGAGAATATGGAGAATGATTTGGTGGAGTGCGGTGAGAGTTCCCGTACGCTGCAGGACATGGCCACGGATCGTTGTCATGATCTCTCTTTGAATGAAGAGAAAACATTACATTTATGTAGAATTATTGCTTTAATATTTAATAAATTCATTATGATTATTACCCTATTAAGGTAGTTAGGGATGAATTGGGTTTGGTTACTGTACTAAAATCTTCATAGCAAATACCATACCAAACTTTTGGGTTGGCAGAATTTATTATTATTTCCGTGTCAAATTTTCGGTATACCTAATTATGGTATGCAAAATAATTCGGTTAACATGGTATGATCATGGTAATTACCATTTTCTTTTGGACCATTTTTTCAGTCTAAAATCTGATTTTTTTTTTTTTGTTCCCAACCCAATTCTAAGGGCAACCCCTCTCTCCCTTTCTTCCATCGTTCTCCGGCTTCTACTTCCACTGGTCACTAACTACGAAAGGTATGGGTGTCCGCCATGGATGACCGTGTTCTTGTCAACAATTTAAATTTCCAATATCTTCTTGTATGAGTGTCTGCCATGGATGACTCTGTTCTTGTCAACAATTTAATTTTCCAATATCTTCTTCCATTGATAACTTTACATGGAGTGTTATAAGTTGTATGGTTTACAGGATGAGCAAAAGAAGGCTGGGGGTTCTACTCATTTAACTTTAACATATTTTTTGCCACTCAGTACTACAGTCTAGTGGTATTCCTCTTCACCTTGAATTGAGAGATCTTATGTTCGAATCTCATTGATGAAGAATTCGATACCAAATTATCCATAGTGTAAAATATATTGATGTACTAAAAAAATAAAAATAAAACTTTAACATATTTTTCTTAAGTTATTTTGATTAAATGACATGGATTATAATTAATATTTTTTTAATAAACGATATTATCTACACTAAGGGGAGATGTCACAGCCCGTCCCAATAAATAATTATCGTTGATGTGAAAAGACTAGTTTACCCTTGGACGTGAAAATGTGTGGTGCGTGATTTGTTTTGAAATTGATTAATTAAGCTTCTCCTAAGTTTTTGGAACCACTTAGGAACTAAGAAACTTTGGTTGTGATTGTGTTGTTGACTAGTTTTGGACCACACACAGCACTCCTCCCTTTTCTCTCTCACTCCCGTACTCTCTCTCTCTCTCGGTTTCACTCTCTCTCTTCCCTTTTTCGTACGGACAAGCTTCAACTCACCCAAAATCTTGCAAATCGAGGGTGTAATTGTCACCATTGTGTTCGTGAGGACCCTACGAGTTCAAAGGTACCAATTTCAGGTAAGGAAACCATTGATTTCCCGTGGAAACCCTAGCCCCGATTTTGGTCACTATTCATATGGACGTAAATATGTTGGTTTCAGGGAATTCCAAGCTCATAGAGAGCTTTAGGAGGTCCTTAGCAGGCTCGGGGTGGTTCGTTGGATAAATTTGGACGTCGGGATAGCTAGTTTCGAAGTTGGCCGGTTCTCTTGAATCTCTTCCGCAAGAATCCATGGATTTCAGGTCCTAAAACAGGTATAACGTGATTCTTCATGTTGTTAGCTTTCCAATGGTACAAATTTCATGAAAAATGGTGCAAAAATGAAGAAGTTAGGATGATTTTAGTATTTTTCCAGAAACCGACGAAGTCACCGGCGACTCGTCGGAGAAGACAGAGGAATATTCCGTCAGTTTTGACGGAATATGCTAACGCCGTCAGTTAATTTGGACGGTTACCGTTGGGTTTTAACGGAATATTCTGAAGAATATTCCTAGCGCCGTTTCTGTTCCGTTACACGTGCCAGGCATGTGGCCGCGTGTGGCCGGAGCGTTTTACCGTGCCCTTGCCGGCGCGTGGGAGCTCGAAAAAATAATCTTAAAATATGGGGATGTTCGTGGAGTTGTGTAGGTCACTGTGGTATATTTATATACCCATTTGGAGCATTGTATGAGAAGTTATTAGCTAATTTTGCCTATGTGCTTTAAAATAACTTTTTTATAATTAATTCGCATATAGGTGAGGCTTATACCGAGGACAAGCGTATCCAAGGGCAACTCGGGGGCTACGACCCTTCGACATATCAGTGAGTGGGCTTTTGGTTTTCAATATATATTTATATACTTGATATTTTCCCAGAAAAATGTGTTTAAATGATAATATGCCATAAATGACATGCATATGCAATTACATTTCATACATGAATTGGTATGTGATGCTTTATATATTTAAATGTGGTGCTGTGGACGCTCAGGTAAGTTGTGTTTGGTTATGTGAATCATCGATGATGTGATGTATGATTGAATAATGTTGAGCTCATAAAACTGCACCTAGGATGATTGTGATTTAGCCAGAGATATGAAGTACAGGCCTGTTTATTATGTCACCCCCGCACTATATGCTCATATTGGATCCAATTTAAGTGCACAGTCTTGTCGTACAGACCTTAATTATGGTTCCGACTCGTAGATGACTAGCGATTTATCGCTCGGCTATTATGTGAGAGTAGAATTGAGCATAATTATATTACACCCATTATTGTCGTATAGACCTTTTCATTTGGTTCCGACTCTTGTGCAGTATATTGCCGTATAGGTCATTATAGTGACTCCGGCTAGATTGACTATTGAGCTATGAATTCAGCCGTATAGACTACCATCGGGGTTCCGGCTAACATATCATATTTCTATGAAATTATTCTTACCTAAATTGCTTACTTTGTTATATCTTGGCATGACATACATATGTTTATGATTATGTGAAGTATGATTTGAATTGATATGATTTCATATATATATTTATGTATATACTTATATCTTGATTATGGGAAAAATTATACATGTTTTACAGCGAGGGGTTCGATATGTTGATAAATGTAATGGTTTTGTAAAACATTTGTTTATGCCCACTCACGTTTTCTGTTTTGCGCCCCTCCAGGTTCTAAGTAAGCTTGCTGTTGGTGGCTAGGGGACGTCAGCAGTTCTGACCTATCTAAATAATCATAGGATATTCCTGATACTGTGTAACTAGTACTTGTCCTACTAGATTGCACCTAGACTTATTATGCTCTGATTAGGAGTGTTTACTGTTGTAACTAACTCCTATCACTTCCTGTTTAGTAGTGCACCCTAGTATTTGGTTTCTAATTATTCGTATAATTCTTATCTTTATTGCTTTCGCACTGTGCACATGGCTACGTCACTCTCACGTGACGGTCAGCATGCATTGATCTCGGTCAGGGTGTGTCATGCATTGATCTCGGTCGGGGTGTGTCAGGAGGGGGTGATATTAACCTCACAATGGGCTACTAATAATGTAGTTCAAATTCATCTTTGGTGAGAATTGAATTTAAGATCTGTCACTTAAAAATGAAAAGGAATACCACTAAGCCGTAGTACTAAGTAGCTATTATAATTAATATTATAAATAATAAATAAAACAAAAAATAATAAAAATTGAAAGAGAAAACCGTACCATTCAAACTTCAAAGTTAGGGGGAGGTTAAGAGACCTCTCTTTCTCTGCCGCATATCTCCTGGTTTTATTTTTTTTTATTTTTTTTATTTTTTTTTATTTTTTGGTTAAAAAACTTTCATGATCTCTTTATTCTCTAGAAACTCATGTGTTATTACCATTTATCGGACGATATGTTTTCCCGCTTGTTCATATTGTTCTCACGCTTGGCCAATGAGGGAAGAAATCGTTTTCCACAATCTAATTTATCACTCAAAATACCAGGAAAGAAGAATTAGGGTTTTGGGTTTGTTTTATTTACCGAACAAAATAATTCAAAACATCGAGCAATTGCTCGATACGCTTCGTGTGCTTCTTAATTTTGTATCAATCGAATCAAATCATCATGCAGTAAAGACGGATTTTCTCTCCTCCTTCTTACGTTTGTGACCAATTGATTTTTTCCTTTTGAGTTCTATTGGATTAATTGATTCTTATTCATTTAATATAATTGTTTATTTATTACTTATAATTCACATCATCATCCATGTCAATTAAGGTTTAAAATTTTCAACATTAGTCTTAATCAAGGCCATTGAATGTTATAAAATCTAATGGAAAAAAAAGAGTAAAAATATTTGTCTGTTGATCCTATTCTATATGTATTTTTATATATGAATATAGGGTAAAAGACTGTTTACTACCCTCATATTTCGTGGTTTTCAACATTTAGTACATCAAGTTTTTTTCGTCTCAAAATCATACCTAAATTGTTAATTTTGGGACAGTCTCGTACATCCGTTAGTCAAACTGTTAATTCTCCCGTTAAGTAATGACGTGGCGCCCATGTGGACAATGACTGGGCACCACGTGTCATTAAAGCATCCACGTGGAAATTAAAATTTCAAAATAAAAAATAAAAAATTTGGTCTTCTTCTTCCTCCCTGACATTCCCTTCCTCCCTTATCCCTCCATTCTCTCCTCAAAACGAGTCCCATATCCCACAACGAGTCGGGAGCTGAGAACCCAGATATGCACCAACCCACCAAACTCTTAGCTCTGATTCAACTCCTCAAGGTGTGGATATATGCACCAACCCACCAAACACCCACAGAACCCATATCCCGCAACCGCCGGACTCGTTTGATTCAACTCTCAGCTTCGATCCACCATCGTTGACTGATCTCCTCACCATTGTATCCAATACCAGCTTTCGAAGCCATTAACCATGGGTGTGCATGCTGGAGCATTTAACCACAAGGTTAGAAAAAAAGCCGGTCGTCGATGGCGGAGATGGTGGCTGCGAAGTAGGCAAGCCGAGTGAAGGGAAGGGACTCAGCGGCAAGGGTTTGGAAGGAACTCGGGATTTGGTGGGTTCGTGCAGAGGAGAGAATGGAGGGAGAAGAAGGGAGAGAGCGAGGGACGAACAGACGATTTGGAGGGTTTGGTGGGTTCCTCCCTGATTCTTGTTTTTCTTTTTTTGTTTTGTTTTTCATTCTCTTCTTCGCACAGCCAGAGATTCACAAAAGTTGAAGTGAGAAGATTCCTAGCTGTTGCTTCTAACCTTTGCGAATTCAAGTACTCCTCCTTGATTATTCGAGAGATTTGGAGAGTGGGTTCAACAATTTGGGGTTATATATTTCAAATTCTAAAGGTACAAATCTACTAGGTTTTGATCCAAAAGGGTTTTGGTTGGAATCAGTTCAAGAATTTGGTATTTTCAAGTATGGATCTTCTCTTTGTGAACCCAGGTGGAGGAGACCCAAATCCTCCCAATTTTCCAGAAAACTATAAAGTTAAAAGAAAAAAAAAATTCAAATCAACTAATATTGGGTTTCTTTTGTGAACCCAAAAAAATTAGGGTCTCTTTCGAGATGAAAGAAAACGGAAATGGAAAAGGAAAATCAAAATGAAAAAGAAAGACGAAGGGAAGAAAAGAGACGGGAGGGCAAAGAAAAGGCCAAGAACTACAACAGCGCAGCTGTGGCGGTGGGTCCAGGATCTGGATGCAGAGGATGAGATGTCGTCGATGGCGAAGATGGTGGCTGCAAAGTAGGCACGCCGAGTGAGGGGAAGGAACTCTGCGGTGAGGGTTTGAAAGGAACTCGGGATTTGGTGGGTTCGTGCAGAGAAGAGAATGGAGGGATAAGGGAGGAAGGGAATGTCGGGAAGGAAGAAGAAGACCCATTTTTTTTTTTGTTTGAATTTTTAATTTCCATGTGGACGCTTTAATGACACGTGGTGCCTAATCATTGTCCACATAGGAGCCACGTCATCAATTAACGGTAGAATTAACAGTTTGACTAACGGATGTATGAGACTGTCCCAAAATTAACACTTTAGATATGACTCTGGGACGAAAAAACCTTGATGTATTAAATGGTGAAAACCACGAAACATGAGGGTAGTAAACAGTCTTTTACCCATAATTTATATTGAGAACTGTTAAACCCACCCCGTTGTCTTATTTCACCACCCACGTTATATTTACACCCACTATAAAAAGTTAAAAAATTAAAATGTTATTTTCCCACCCATTATTATTCCTAAAATAACCCTATATATAATTAGAGATAAATTTCTTTAAAAATAAATAAATAAACAAACCTTCTAAAAATAGGAAAAAAGAAAAAGAAAAAAAACCATGTTTCCTTTCCAAATTCCAATTTGAGTGTCCTTTTCGAGATGCATACCAATTTGAGTGTCCTTTCCAAATTTTCCCTAACCTAATTAAAACAATTCCAACGAATTCTAGGAATTCTCGTAGAAAAACATGAAACAAATTGTACCCTAACCTAATGCAAATTCAAATAAAAAGTCACAAAGCTATGCTTCAATTATTCATGTCGACAAATCAAGATGGTCCACATAAAATTATTTTTTACCTGTTCGACGGAAACATAGTCATCTACTTGTTCCATAAATTCATTCTTTTTGCTTTCTCTGAATGATTTTGCTTTCTCTGAATGAAAGAGGATGAAAGGGATGAGTTAGGGTTTATGGGAGACAAATTTTCTAAACTTTTCTTTTCTTTTCTTTTTTTATATAAAAAAAATAATGCAAAAAGGAGTAAGTAAGGTCCCTATTAGTCATTTTACAAATGGATAAATTTGTAATTAAAAAATTCATAAAAAGGTGGGTGGGGAAATAAGACACTGGGGTGGGAATATCACCACTCTTTATATTCATGGGTAAAAGACTGTTTACTACCCTCATGTTTTGTGGTTTTCAACATTTAGTACATCAAGTTTTTTTCGTCTCAGAGTCATACCTAAAGTGTAAATTTTGGGACAGTCTCATACATTCGTTAGTCAAACTGTTAAGTTTTCCGTTAACTATGACGTGTCACACTGACTGGGCGCCACGTGTCATCCACATTTTTTTTTTCTTTCTTTTCTTTTCTTCTTCCTTCTTCTTCTTCTTCCTCCGACTGCAACTTTTTTTTTTCTTCTTCTTCCTCCTCCTTCTTCCTTCCTTCCTCCCTCCTTCCTTCCCTTTCTTCCCCTTCTTCCTTCTTCTTCCTTCTCCTTCTTCTTCTTCCTCCGAAATCTGAGGAAGTTTGTTTGTTTTTTTTTTCTTTCTTTCTTCTTCTTCCTCCTTCTTCCTCAAAAAAAAAAAAAAAAAAAAACTTTCATCTTCCCCCAAATTCGGAGGAAGAAGAAGAAGAAAGAAGGAAAAAAAAAGAAATAAAAATGAAAAAACTGAATCTGGGTAGATTCGGAGGAAGAAGAAGAAGAAGAAGGAAGGAGGAAAGAGAAGAAGAAGAAGAAAAAAAAAAAGTTTCCCCAGATTCGGAGGAAGAAGAAGGAAGAAGGGGAAGAAAGGGAAGGAAGGAGGAAAGAAGGAGGAAGGAAGGAAGAAGAAGGAGGAAGGAAGGAAAAAAAAAAGTTGCAGTCGGAGGAAGAAGAAGAAGAAGAAGAAAGAAGAAAATAAAAGAAAAGAAAGAAAAAAGAAAAAAAAAACGTAGATGACACGTGGCGCCCAGTCAGTGCGCCACGTCACAGTTAACGGAAAACTTAACAGTTTGACTAACGGATGTATGAGATTGTCTCAAAATTTACACTTTAGGATTGACTCTGAGACAAAAAAAACTTGATGTACTAAATGTTGAAAACCACGAAACATGAGGGTAATAAACAGTCTTTTACCCTATTATCAAATACCAATATTGTACCTAAAATTTCGGTTTGCTACAGTACCATGTCATTATCGATTGACATAAAATCGGTATAATATGGTTGTCAATTGGTGGCACAATAATTTGACAAAAAAAATCACCCTAGAGTTAGTAACTCACCCATGATAAGTGTTGAATCAGAGACTAAAAAAAGTAATTGAATTTTACTGGAAGTGTATATAAACTTTTGTAATGTGAATTAAAATTACAGTGTGCTTGAGTGATTTTTCAAAGAAAACTTTAACGAAAAGCTTCCAGCACTTTAACCAAAAACCACATTTTTATACAAAAAAAATCAATCCTGGTACTATTCACTTTACTTTTTATTTTGTCCTTATCGTTAAAACTTAAAATTTTCAAGTCATTTTCATTAGTTTTCTTTTTTGTTTAAAATCTTGTGTTTGTTATTTGAAATAAGAGTTTTCTATTATATTTTTAATTTATTCGTGCACCAATTATTTTTCTACCAACCCCAAATTCGAAGCGCAACTTTAATATATGACCCCACCTCGCAATTATTGTCGGCGAGCAAAATACATCCTACGAGGTTTCAATTCCACGGTTTACAAATTGCCACATACATCACATTAGCATCTTTGTCCAAAGGACAAGGGTTGTCTGCCCTCCCACTTTCGGTGCCCTCTCGTGCCCTCCTGTTTTGTGTGGTCACGGTTAAGTTATGTCAACATTTTATATTATTTTTTTATAGAGATAATAAGACAAAAATGAATAGTAATAAAAAATGTTGACGTGGCTTAACCGTGACCACACAAACAGGAGGGCACGGAAGGGCATCGGAAGTGGGAGGGCAGACAATCCTTGTCCTTGTCCAGAGAGAGTTTTCTGCACCCAAAAACCCATGTGGCCTCTGTGCCTTTGATTTTATTGAGCATGTCTTGGGACTCGGGACTTGAAGCTTGATTTGATTGGGTGTGACTGTTGACATGCTTAATAAAATCAAGGGAGTTTTAACGAAAAGCTCACGGTACTGTTCACTTTAACGAAAAACCACATTTTTACACTAAAAAGTCAAACTTGGTACTATTCACTTTACCCTTTATTTTGTCCTTATCATTAAAACTCAAAGTTTTCAAACTCTTTTCATTAGTTTTCTTTAAAATCAAAGGCAGAGAGAGACCAGATGGATTTTTGGGTGCAGAAGATTTGGACTCCCTTATCCAAAGGCTTTTGTCTTTGTCTGAAAGTATTGGTCTTTGTCGGAAAGTATTCGTAAGGGCCAAAAAGTATTGGTCTTTGTTTCATAACTTCATCGCAATTTGCAATTGTTTCTAATTCTAAAGTGAATTTCTCTAATTTTACTTGTTTCTCCGCCAGATCGAATGAGAATTGATAAGAGGTTCGTGGAATTGACGTGAGGGGTTAGAAATGGCTATATTCTATGAGTGAGCTCCAATCCCTTCGTCTCATATTTGATATTTTTATTTTCATTGACAAAGGAGCCCAACAATAACGACGTCAAAGCAACTGAAGCAGATCATTGCAACTCTTTTGTGAGCTTCCATATGCCCCAGGGTATGTTATTCTGCACTCTTTCTACCATATCTAATATCCTTCTAGAAATTTTCTGGAAGAAAGTATAAGGGCTTATGAGCTACATCTAACTTTTGTTTCACTTTTTTTTCTTATTATATATGCAATTCATATTATGAGAATTCATCACTAAACACAAGACTTCAAATTCGATTTCTTCCTCAACAATTACATATATTGAAAAAATAAAATGCAAAATGAAAGTTTTTTATTTTCTGTAAAGCCTATAACAATTTATTGAAAAAAAATGAAAGTATTCAACAAGTCTATTACAATATCTTGAAAAAATAAAATGCAAAGTGAAAGTTATCTATTTTCTGTGTAGGCGGGTCTAGGCGGGTGCCTAAGTCGGTCTAGGCACCCCTTCTTAATTTTCAAATTCCTAGGCATTAATCAGGACGGTGGCCAACCGCCTATCGCCGTAGGGATTTTTAACGTGTTGACCCAAAACTTGTTATTTCTGTGTCGTTCAGTGTTTTATTAACAGGTCGTGCCAAAAATTGTCTGCATTTGTGTAGAGTTCAATCTACTAGACCCAAAACATTCCGTTCTTCTTATGGACGTGTACTTTCATTAAATTCATTTAACAACAATTTTGTGGTACCTGTCAACTGCCACCTACAAAGAATTGAAACTTTTTGTTATCCGTAACACTGACAAAAATCCATGACATTTGGTGGAAGAATGAGATTGAATGAGTTCATAATTTTCAATCATAGATTTTTGTTCTTGAACCAAATTCATTAATTCTGTGTTCTTGCAAAAAAGACTTGAGAAGTAGTTTTCGGACTTTTGAAGTTGGGCCCTTTGTTAAACTGAATGGAAGTTAAGAACAGAAATTTAAATTTCTTGAGTACCTTATATAGATCTTGATTTCTTTTGGCTTGTGGTTTCGTTTTGAAAACTAAGCACATAGTTTGTTAAATACAAAAATTTATCCACTGCATTCTTTTTTTCTTTTTCTGTAGTTTTGAAACTTGTCTTTTCTGCAGACAGATTGCATACCAACTTCCATCACAACTTCCAATTGTTTCTCCGTCAGATCGAATGAGAATAGATAAGAGGTTCGTGGAATTGACATGAGGGGTTAGGAATGGCTATATTCTATGAGCGAGCTCCAATCCCTTCATCTCATATTTGATATTTTTATGAGCTTCCATAAGCCCCAGGGTATGTTATTCTGCACTCTTATTACCATATCTAATATCCTTCTAGAAAATTTCTGGAAGAAAGTATAAGGGCTTATGAGCTACATCTGACTTTTGTTTCACTTTTTTTTTCTTATTATATATGTAATTCATATTCTGAGCATTCATCACTAAACACAAGACTTCAAATTCGATTTCTTCCTCAACAATTGAAAAAATAAAATGCAAAATGAAAGTTTTTTATTTTCTGTAAAGCCTATAACAATTTATTGAAAAAAAAATGAAAGTATTCAACAAGTCTATTACAATATCTTAAAAAAATAAAATGTAAAGGGAAAATTATCTATTTTCTGTGTAGACGGGTCTAGGCGGGCGTCTAAGTAGGTCTAGGTGTCATTTCTTAATTTTTAAATTCATAGGCATTAATTGGGGCGGTGGCTAACCGCCTAGCGCCGCTGGGATTTTTAGAACAGTGGTTAACGTGTGGACCCAATACCTGTTATTTTCGTGTCGTTCAATATTTGATTAACGGGTCGTGCAAAAAATTGTGTGGTATTTGTGTAGAGTCCAATCTACGTACTATACCCAAAACATTCCGTTCTTTTCGACGTGTGTACTTTCATTTAACAACAATTTTGTGGTACTTGTCAACTGCCACCTACAAAGAATTGAAACTTTTGGTTATCCTTAACATTGACAAAAATCCATGACATTTGGTGGAAGAATTAGATTGAATGAGTTCGAAATTTTCAATCATAGATTTTTGTTATTGAACCAAATTCTTTAATTATGTGTTCTTGCAAAAAAGACTCGAGAAGTAGTTTTCGGACTTTTGAAGTTGGGCCCTTTGTTAAACTGAATGGAAGTTAAGAACAGAAATTTAAGTGCTTGTTTGGTACTGTACTTGAATCTAATTTTTTAAATTAAAAAACACTTTTCAAGTTTCAGGCCTTAAAAACTTGTTTGGTAGGACTATTTTCAAAAACTGAACTCAAGATTAACTCAAAAATGTAGTCTATTATCTAAAAACATAAAAAGTGAGTTTTTAGAGTTTATAAACTTAAACTCACTCATTTCTTTCCTCTCCCTCCTCCCCTCTCATTCCAAATCTATCTCTCTTTTCTTCTTTTTTTCTCCTTTTTTTTTAACCTTTTTCGTCTCTCCTCCAATCCAATCAAGTTTAAGTCATAAGATTTAAAAATTTTAAATCGCAAACCAATCAAGTTTTTTAGTCTTAAAAAAAATTTGTTTTCAAGAAATGTTCTTAAGAAATATTTTGAGAAATGATAAAAAATTTCAAATAGGATACCAAACAGACTCTAAATTTCTTGAGTACCTTATTTAGATCTTGATTTCTTTTGGCTTGTGGTTTCGTTTTGAAAACTAAGCACATAGTTTGTTAAATACAAAAATTTATCCACTGCATTCTTTTTTTCTTTTCCTGTTGTTTTGAAACTTGTCTATTCTGCAGACAGATTGCATACCAAGTATCGAAGGCCAAAATGGAGTCAGCTGCATCACTATTGATTGGGAAAATTGCGTTCATTCTTGAGAACGAAGCATCTTCCATAGCGGCAGTCCGTGATGAAGTTGATGAGCTTAAGCTGGAGCTCATAAGCATGAAATCTTTCTTAATAGATGCTGAAGGCAAGGAGCCACAAACAGAAGGAGTGAAAACGTGGGTTACAAACGTCAGAGATTTGACCTTCGATGCGGAAAATGTCATTGATGAGTTCCTGTATCTCAGATATGATAAGCAAAGTGCGACTCCATTTGCAAAATTGCTCCACAGAACCATTTACCTTCCAAAGAATCTTTGGTATAGGCATCGAATAGCCAAAAAATTACAGAAAATCACAAAAAAGATCAAAGCCATTCCCGAGAGGAATGACAGATATCGTGTCTCTACAATAGAAGGAACAAGTTCGGATAGTGTTCCCAGATGGGTGAAGAACAAAGCCGAGTCTTCTCTTTATATTATGGAAGACGAACTAATCGGGATTGAAGACAAGAAACAAACGTTAATGGGATTGTTGATGAATGGCGGGGAAAATGAAATGGTTGTGTCAGTGGTCGGGATGGGAGGATCAGGCAAGACAACTCTTGTTGCCAATACCTTCAAAAATGAAAATGTAAAGCGGCATTTTGACTGTTATGCATGGATCACTGTTTCTCAAACCTATGTGATCGAAGACTTGTTCAAAAATCTGATCAAGCAATTCCACCAAGGAAGAAAGGAAGAGGTGCCTGAACATTTGGATTCCATGAGTTACAAAGAATTGTTAGAGATGTTGTCGACATACTTGAAGTCTAAAAGGTACCTCGTTGTATTGGATGACGTGTGGGATATTAAACTTTGGCAAGAAATAAGGATACCACTTCTTAATAGACACCAAGGAAGTCGAATTATGCTTACAACTCGAAAGAAAGACGTAGCATTCTATTCTTTTGAAGTTGAAAGTCGTCCTTATGAAATTGAACCTTTGGAAAACAATGAAGCTTGGGAACTCTTTAGCAAGAAAGCATTCTCAACTTACGATGATAAATCTTGTCCACCAGAGCTTGAATCATTAGCATGGAAACTTGTGGAAAAGTGTGAAGGCCTACCTCTGGCAGTGGTAACTTTAGGTGGTCTAATGTCTTCCAAGAGGACATCTTCGGAATGGAGAAGTGTATACAACAGCTTAAATTGGCACTTGACTAACCATCCTATGCTAGAACCAATGAGCAGCATCTTGTTGCTTAGTTTCAACAATTTGCCCAACCGGTTGAAGCCCTGTTTCCTATATTGTGCCCTTTTCCCAGAAGATTATCTCATCACAAAATACAGGTTAATCTGGTTGTGGATAGCTGAAGGGTTTGTTGAACCAATTGATGGGGTCACACCAGAAGAAATTGCAGAGGGCTATTTTGTGGAACTTATTGCTCGTAGCATGCTACAAGTTGAAAATAATGAAACTGGACTAAGAGCATGTAAAATGCATGATCTTGTGCGTGAGCTTGCTTTGTCGACATCAAAAAAGGAAAAGTTTGGTGCTACATATGTTGGCAGAGAAATAATAGATAAAGCTGAAATCCGCCGATTGTCCATTCAAACAACTGAAAGAGAAATTAATTCTTGCACAGGTATGTCAGTGCTTCACTCCTTTCTCGTCTTTGGCGCGTTAAAGAAATTGCCTTCTGGATTCAAGTTGTTGAGGGTTCTAGATTTGAAGGATGCTCCAATTGATAGATTTCCGGATGAACTAGTGAACTTGTTCAACTTAAGATATTTAAATTTGGAGGGAACTTTAATTGAGGAGCTTCCAGAATCCATCGGACGGCTTCGCAACCTTCAAACCTTGAGCATCCGTGACAGTAAGATAAAGGCACTTCCGAAAGCAATCTCCAAGTTAGTAAACCTTCGCCATCTACTCATGTATTATTACACTCGTAACTGTGGGGCCTTTAGATTTGCCAATGGGGCAAAAGCAGCATCCGATCTAAGTAAATTACAGAAACTGCAAGTTTTGCATTCTGTTGAATCAGAAGGAAATATTGTTAAAGGCATCAGGAATATGACCCAACTTACAACCCTCGGTATTACAAATGTGAAAGCAAGTGACGAGATGGACCTCTGTGACTCCCTTCAAAAGTTAGAGCTCCTTCACCATTTGTCTTTAATAGCAAGTGATGAAGAGTTTCTTCGAGTTAATGCACTACCTTCGCCTCCTCCAGACCTTCAAAATGTTAATTTGACCGGAAAACTAGAAAAGGTACCTCCTTGGTTTGGTTCACTCCATAGCGTGACACGTATGTATCTAAATTGGTCTAGACTTGAAGAAGATGTGCTACCTCACATTCAAGCATTGCGAAATCTTGAATGGCTTGAGCTATTTAATGCATATGTTGGCGAAAACTTGTGTTTCTCCAGAGGCTTCATAAAGCTTAAGCGTTTGGTGTTGGGCAGCTTCCCGGTATTGAATAGTATAGCTATAGAGAATGGGGCGATGCCAAATCTCCAGGTCTTAAACATTGAGAACTGCCTGGAGTTAAAGGCATTGCCGCAGGGCATTGAGTTCCTTGCTAACGTAGAACGCTTGATTCTGGATTCTGTTCCAATGCAACTTATGGAGTCCGTAAAAGGAGGCATGGATCATCTTAAGGTACAACACATTCCTGAAATCAACCTGTATTACGAGAGACAAAATAGGCGGTGTTATGAAAGATTCTCCGGTATTCACTCTCGTAGAAGGTACGCACACTTTATCCTTGCATAAAAATTTGATTAATGCTAGTCTTTCCATATTTTTTTGTATCATATTTGTACCACATCTTTTATAGAGGTAGGGCCATTGACATATGTGGGTCTCATTTCTATTAGAGATGTGGTATGAAAAATGTGGTAAATACAACGTTTTCGTAAAAAAAAATTCCACAACGTAATCATTTGAACTAGTACGTTAGAAAGGTAAAAGGTTGGTGATTTTCATACTCCTATTTTTTTTTTTTCTTATGCGCTCCTCTTGTTTTTGTTCGTTAGTGTTTTGATTTATTCAACTGTTTAGGCTACGAAAAAGAGGAAGTAGTGCATCGGAGTGTAAAAATCATTTTCCCTTACAATTTGCATGTCCAATCTTATACAGAAGTCTGGCAAAGACATAAAATATGCATGCATTGAGATTTTATTCGGTAATTGTGTTTCTTTTGTTTTGTAATATCCTTTTTGTAGAATCAAGCCTCAGAAGCACTTGTGAGACTGCAGTGAACTCTCCCTTGTGCCGGTTGATTTTGCAATGAATCTCCACTTTCGTTTTAGTAACAGAGTGACTATATACGTGTTGAGTCATTCGCTCTACAAGGAAGAATTCGTCCGTTGTGTGAAGTTGCAAACATTGATCGTTCTTGGTTTGTGAAATTGAATAATGCCCAAGATTCTATTTGTGTACTGAAACTTATATTATTGATTGCTTGCGTGTGTTTTGATGTAATAATATTGGTCTGAAACTAAATTTGTCACTGATGAGAATAATGCCCAAGATTCTGTTTGTGTAATAAGAACTTATATTATTGTTTGCTTGCTTGTATTTTGATGTAATAATTTTGGTTTGGAACTAAATCTGTCACCACGTTGGCCAGTGATACTTCTATTCAAATTTTAACATGCGTGCAGTTTCGTACAACTAGATTAAAAAGCTATTTTAATTTAAAATTATGTTTTTTTTTCAGTTTAATCTGTCAAATTTTAACATGTGTGCAGTTTCGTACAGCATTTTAAAGTTTAAAGTTTAAATTTTAACACGTTGACACATTTTATCGAACACTTGATAGGGAATTCAAGTTTTATGTTATTCATGATTCATTTCGAAGTTTAAAGTTTTTGGCTTGATTGATTTTTCACCGTGAAATTGAGAGCTTTGTAATGAAGAGATTATTTGAAGGAATTGGTGTTTAAAATTGGATTGGTGAAGTTAATTTGGTAGTTAATCTTTTGGTTTTGTGTGTTTAGATACAACCCATATGCCCAGGCTAGAAGCAGGATAGACCAGGTGAAGAGATTGGGTCACAGTGTAGACAAGGTTTGCAGATTTCCATGATAGAGTAATATGCATAGTTGTCGCCTTATAACTGGTTGTTGTAAGTGGACCGAAATTCGGGTTGTTGTAAGTGGACCGAGTGATGAAATCCACGGTTTTAGTTTTGGAATGAATTTGGTTCTGAAGTTGGGAGTTCTTTTGTTTGCTGGTATACACCAGGGGAGTTCCCGTTGCCTTCAGAAACGCGGTCTGTTGAGTTCTATAAGATGGCGTCTAGGACCCTTTCGGATGCAGGTTACAACCTCTACGAAATTAGCAGTTACTGCAAGAGTGGATATTACTGCAAACACAATGTAACTTATTGGAAGAACAAGCCTTTCTATGCTTTCGGCCTTGGCTCTGCTAGCTATGTCAATGGCGTGAGGTTTTTGAGACCAAAGAGGATGAAAGAGTACACAGGTTATGTGGAGAAAATGGTGAATGATTTGGTGGAGTGCGGTGAGAGTCCCCATACGGTGCAGGACATGGCCACGGATGCTGTTATGCTCTCTCTTTGGACTTCAAGAGGTTTGGATTTGAAGTATTTCGGAGAAGCATATGGTAGCTCTCATGTTCTTTCCCTCTGCAGGGCCTATAAACTTTATGTTGAAAGTGGGCATGTGGTTTTCTTGGATGAGCAGAGAAGGGCCATCGCTGCAGATGAATTCAACACCTTGCTAGTAAACGAGGACGAGACTGAAAGACGTCCTGCCTACATTCGGCTTAGTGATCCAGATGGTTTCCTTTTGTCGAATGAATTGATAGCGCTTGCATTTGCAGTTGTAGCTCCGTAAGCTAAAGAGCAATTCCATGTACCTGCAGCATCTGGTGGTAGAGTACTAGAGTGGAACACAAGCATCCAAGTAGTGTCATGGCATCGTCCAAAGCTGAAGGCTTTGAATTTTCTGTATAGCATAGCATCAGAAGAGAGATTCAACTCTTGCACCTATCGTTGCCATAGTCAACGAGCAAATGGTGCAGCAGAGAACCATGGCCGGGGCATGCGTCATTCAAGTGATAAGCGACCAGCTGAGCATATCAAGAAACTAACAGGTTCAAGTTCCCAGCATTGGGGAGGCATCGCGGAGAAGAATATGTTGAGGTCGATTGAAACGTGAGTAGTAAAAGGTGTTAAGGAATCTCCTACATCAAAGGAGATCAGTTCGTCAACAACACAATCTGCTCCATCAACCGTACAATCAGCTCCTCCATATGAAAGTCAACTATGATATATGCTATGCTGTCTTTCCTATTCTATTTGATTAGGATTGATTCAGTCATTTAAGTCTGATTGTATTTACCATATTAGGATTGTATTCAAAGTGTATATAATCACAGATCTGTACCTATAAACAAATCAATGAAATATACTTACTGTTATATGGTATCACGAGCCCAAAAACTCCAACGAGCAATTTTTTTTTTCTGATCCCTCTCTTCCCTGTCTTCATCCATGGCCACTGACGCCTCTACACCAAACCAGCCACCAAACCCTCCAACAAGTCCTTCGTATGTCTTCCATTAATGTGTCTTTCAAGTTGTTCAAGTCTGTTTGTCATTCCTGTCTATGTAATAAAAGCCATAGGCTCCCGTTTGGTACTTCGTCTCTCACCAGTCATGGTCCTTTGGACCTCCTTTATAGTGATGTTTGGGGCCCTGCTCCGTACTCTTTTATTGATGGTTTTTCCTACTATGTTATCTTTGTCGATCATTTTACAAAATACATATGGCTCTACCCTCTCAAAAAGAAATCTGATGTGTTTTCCACTTTTGTCACCTTCAAAGCAATTGTCGAAAATTACTTCAAAAGAAAAATCACTAGATTATACACTGATGGTGGGGGCGAATTCATCAAACTCCAACATTTTCTATCATCAAATGGCATCACCCATCTTCTTACACCACCTCACACTCCTCAACACAATGGAGTCGCCGAACGACGACATCGTCATATTGTTGAAACTGGTCTCACCCTTCTTCATCAAGCTTCTTTACCTCTCACCTATTGGTCTTATGCCTTTAAAACAGCTGCCTACCTTATCAACTGCATGCCTACTCCGCTTCTTCATAATCTCTCCCCATTCACTAAACTCTTTGATGAACAACCCAATTACTCCCGTCTTCGTACATTTGGGTGCTTGTGTTTTCCTTGGTTACGTCCTTACAATTCCAATAAATTACTCCCTCGTTCCCGCCCATGTCTCTTCCTTGGTTACTCATCTAATCAAAGTGCTTTTCAGTGTCTTGATCTTTCCTCCAACAAACTTTTTACCTCTCGGCATGTTCAATTCGATGAGTCCACTTTTCCTCTTGCCAACCTCCCTTCCTCTATTCCCCATGTCACTGTTGATAACTCTCACACTTGGGTCTACTCTCTTTCTCCAGTTACTCATATTCCTGTAAACTTCCCCCCCCCAGGCCTGTTGAGTCGGTTGTTTCTTCTTCGCTGCCACCACATGTCACATCATCATCATCAGAATCTGCCACTGTCTCAGAATCGTCCCCATCCGCTGCCCTGGCCCCTATTACTGCTGCTACCACTCCTCTCTTACCGTCACCCAACCACCAAGCTTTGGCCCCTACCTCTACCACACCTCTATTCCCCCCACCACATTCTCCAGCCCAAATTGACCACTTCCAGTCCCCTCCTCCCCTCAACCCTGTTCGTACATACACTAGAAACCCTTATAGGACTGTTGTCTCCTTTCCATCCTCTGACCCACACCCCCCAACCCCCCCGTACCTCCTGTACTCCCTGATCATTCCATGATCACCCGTGCCAAATCCGGTATCCACAAACCCAATCCTCGGTATGCTATGACTGCTACTAAACATCCCATTCTCTCCTCAGTTGAACCGACATGTGTTTCCCAGGCTGTCAAGGATCCCCTTTGGCGGCAAGCTATGTCCAATGAGTTTAATGCGTTAATTCGCAATGGTACATGGGAGCTCGTTCCTTCCCTTCCCTCTCACAATCTTATTGGTTGTAAGTGGGTGTTTCGTATCAAACGGCATCCTGACGGCACTATTGACAGGTACAAGGCACGCTTAGTTGCCAAGGGTTTTCACCAACGCCCTGGTGTTGATTTTTCCGATACTTTCAGTCCGGTGGTCAAACCTACTACCATACGCATTGTTTTGCATCTTGCCGTGACTCATGGGTGGCCAATTCGTCAGTTGGACGTTAACAATGCTTTCCTTCATGGCACCATCCGTGAAAATGTCTATATGGTCCAACCGCCTGGTTTTGTTGACTCTAATCATCCATCTCATGTGTGTAAATTGAGGAAAGCCCTCTATGGCCTCAAACAGGCTCCCCGGGCATGGTACAAGGAATTACACTCATTTCTGCTCTCCCATGGCTTTGTCAATGCCATCTCTGATGCCTCACTCTTTCTCTTGAAAAATGGGACTGCTGTAATTTATTTTTTGGTTTATGTTGATGATCTTCTTATTACAGGCAATGATTCCTCACTTGTAGCAAAGTTCATCCAACTATTGGCAAGTCAGTTCTTCGTCAAGAACCTAGGCTCATTACATTACTTTCTTGGTGTTGAGGTTCTTCCCACCGCCACTGGCCTTTTCCTCTCTCAGCACAAGTACATTCATGATCTTCTCGTCACCGCAAAGATGGATGGTGCCAAGGCTGTCAGTACGCCTCTCTCCAACACTCACTCACTCATGCTCCATGATGGCTCCTCCCTAACGGATGCCACTCCCTACCGTCGTCTTGTTGGTGGTCTTCAATACCTCAGCCTTACACGTCCTGACATCTCCTTCGCAGTCAATAAGCTCTCTCAATTCATGCATTCTCCTTCCGAGACTCACTGGCAGGCACTCAAGCGTCTTCTTCGCTACTTGAAGGGTACCATTTCCTTTGGCCTTCATCTTTGTCGTCGCCCCTCTCATCGTCTCTATGCCTTTTCCGATGCTGACTGGGCTGGTGACCGTGATGATCGCAAGTCTACGACTGGCTATGTTGTCTATCTTGGTGGAAATCTCATCTCTTGGAGCTCTCGTAAGCAGCGGTCTGTCTCTCGCTCCTCCACCGAAGCCGAATATCGGGCCATTGCTGCCACCACTGCTGAACTCATATGGATTCAGTCCTTACTACGTGAGCTTGGCATTTCTCTCCCCACAACACCTGTTGTTTCTTGTGATAACATTGGAGCCATGTTCTATTGTGCTAATCCTGTCCTACACTCCCGTATGAAGCATATCGATATTGATTTTCAGTTTGTACGGGATCGCGTCACTCGTGGTCTTCTTCAAGTGTCTCATGTCTCCACTACTGATCAGCTTGCTGACGCTCTCACCAAATCCTTGCCACGTCCTCGTTTTCATCTACTTCGTTCCAAGATCGGTGTCTCCGATGGTGCCACCGTCTTGCGGGGGCGTGTTAAGGAATCTCCTACATCAAAGGAGATCAGTTCGTCAACAACACAATCTGCTCCATCAACCGTACAATCAGCTCCTCCATATGAAAGTCAACTATGATATATGCTATGCTGTCTTTCCTATTCTATTTGATTAGGATTGATTCAGTCATTTAAGTCTGATTGTATTTACCATATTAGGATTGTATTCAAAGTGTATATAATCACAGATCTGTACCTATAAACAAATCAATGAAATATACTTACTGTTATAAAAGGAAGGCTTGTAACATTTGTAATCAAATATCATTCGCAAAGGCTTTTCCTTCAGTTTTTTGGTCAACCAACCAGAATCAAAGTACTTGTTCTCTTACATAAATCAAGAAAATCAATGTTCCACAAAACCTACCAACATGAGGCCGAATTACAAGTTTAGACGATGAATTAAGGGAAGAAATAGATTGTTAGCACCTAGTTCTACTTTCGTCATCCACCAGCGCCTTTATTAAGGGAATGACACGTCACGTCGGGAGCAACATACTCCTCTATGTGACGTATAGCATGCAGATCTACAAGGAAATATGTTGAACGGCAAGTTTGCGCCTGAAATCCTTGATGTTCATTTCATTGACTCCAAGTCCCTGAATTGAAACATAGGAAACATATAGAGTTTGAAATCCGAGTCGCATTTTGTGATTTACTTGCACATTTTTCATGGTAGAAAGAACTATCTATGCATGAACTTGTATATAGCTTACAAGCAACTGAGCTCCTGGGTTCCTTTCCTCATCTCTCTGCAAATTGCAAAGAAATTAGGAAAATCTTGCAACAAATCCAAATGTGAAATCCAAGTGTCCGAATAAGTGATACCTTTGGTGCAAATACACTATCAGATAGAAAACAGCTGTTGATTAATCGGAAAACAGCTGTTGGCAAGACCCTGCATTGTAAAAGGGGGAAAAAAGTAAAAAAGATAAAACATAGGTGGTGATTCCGTGCAACAGCTGCAGGATTTATAGTAATGTATTGATGTATCATGCAAGTGTGCTCGAAGCAGAGGCAGAATAGTGCTTCGGACTTTGAAACAACTCCAGATGCTAACTACCCTTCCCGGGAGTACCAAAGAACAAAATACAGATCTTAAAGAAAGGAAAGATGATCACTTGGATGTTTCTTTATCCGGGTTATACAATGCTATGTTGTACAGAAGTTTAAGCAATGTAATTGTTCTTCGTCATTTTTACGAAAGAGTTTTATGATCTAATTTATTGCATCATGCTACAAGCCTACAACCAAAATGATAACTTTAAATTTGCTTAATTATTTTTTTTAAAGCACGTTTATGAAACCCCAACACAACAGAGAACTGATAAACATGGACTAGATGCAAACGCTTTTAAAAGAAAGGGTGAAGTGCCAATTTAGTCCCTGAACTATCACCTCAGTGAAAATTAGGTCCTTGAATTATTTTTTCAGTAAAATAAGTCCCTAAATTCATTAGAAATTGCTAATTTCATCCCTATTATTATATTCAAAGCTATTTTATCTAATTTTTCGTCAAATTAAGTCACTTGACACACTTTAGAATGTAATACCATCATTTTCTTGTTTATAAGTGCTTAACATTTCCTATATGTTGCGAATTTAATGTCTAATTTACCCTTAAAAGTTAACTTACACTATTTCTTTATGAAAAACTACAAATTTCTCCTCCAAAGTTAACTCCATACACTATTTCTTTATGAAAAACTACCAATCTAGCCTTCAATGTGTATCACATGCAAGTAACGTGACTTAAATTGATGGAAAATTGAATATAGTAGCTTCGAATATAACATTAGGGATGTAATTGGCAGATTTTTATAATTCAGGGACTAATTTTTCTGAAAAATTAGTTTAGGGACCTAATTTTCACTAAGGTGATAATTCAAGGACTAAATTGGCAGTTTACCCTAAAAGAAAAGTTCTTTCATTGGCAGATAAGCTGAATAGAGATAATTTGAGGTTTATCAACTAGAAGGACAAAATATAAATATAACAGATGATAACAAACGCACACTTTTATCCTTGCATAAAAATTTGAGCAATGCTAGATTTACCACATTTTTAATACCACATTTGTATCACCTCTCCTATAGAGGTCGGGCTCATCAACATATGTAGGTCTCATTTTTATTAGAGAGATGGTACAAATGTTGTATGAAAAATGCGGTAAGAGTAGCATTTTTGTAAACAAAATTCCACAACATAATCATTTGAACTATTCCATTAGAAAGGTTGGTGATTTTCGTACTCCTATTTTTTTTTTCTTATGCGCTCCTCCTCTTGTTTTTGTTTGTTAGTGTTTTGATTTATTCAAATCTAAGGCTACGAAAAAAAGGAAGTAGTCATCGGAGTGTAAAAATCATTTTTCCTTGTAATTTGCATGTTCGATCTTATTCACAAGTATGGCAAAGACATAATATATGCTTGCATTGAGATTTTTTTCGATAACTGTGTTTCTTTTGTTTTGTAATATTCTTTTTGTAGAATCAAGCCTCATAAGCACTTGTGAGACTGCAATGAGTTCTCCCTTTTGCCAATTGATTTTCCGATGAATCTCGCCCTTCGTTATATTATCAAAGCAAACTATATAAGTGTTGAGTCATTCGCCCTGCAAGGAAGAATCTGTTGTTTGTTTGTTGCGTGAAGTTGCCAACTAATTGATCTTGGTTTCTTATTTGCTCTTTTTATATTGAATAATGTCCAAGATTCTGTTTGTGTAAATAGAACTTATATTACTATTTGCTTACATGTATTTTGATGTAATAATATTGGTTTGGAACTGAATCTGCCATTGATAAGACAAATCATAACCATACCAATGGTTATGACCCATTTTTCATTTTCAATATATATTGAATCAGATGAAGAGAAGTGATTTTTTGTTAAAATAAATAAATAATAAGAATAATGTTATGTGTATCAAATTTTTGCAACAAATGGCGTGGCCAATCAAAATTTTAATTTAGTTCAAGTTGGATTTGATTAATAATTGGAATAAAAATTTAGGGATACTTTGGATGTGGTGTCACAGCCCATCCCGGGATTTCTATATCGGGGACGTGAAATGACGAAAGTAATCTTGACGTTTACTAAGGTACGTATGTGTGACATATGTTTTTGGTCTAAATACATACATTCCTAAACTTTTGAAAAATAAATTAATTAGGTACGTATGTTTATGTGGTTAGGGATTGTTTGGACCACACATACAACCTGTCTTCTCTCTCACTCACCCCGTGTCTCTCTCCTCCCTCACGACTCTCTCAGTCTCTCTCTCTCTCCCTCACTCTCGAACCGTACGGACCAACGCCAAAAACCCCTGAAACTTCGTGGATCGAAGGTGCCAAGGGCACCATTGTGCTCGTGAAGACTCTACGAACTCAAAGACACCCATTTCAGGTAAGAAATCCTTCGTTTTCACGTTGAAAACTCGAGGTCCAAGTTTGGCACTATTCATGAACTTTTTGTTGGTTGATTTTTAGGACAATCCAAGCTTATAGTGAGCTTAGTGAGGTCCCAAGGAAGCTCGGAGTGCTTCGTTTGAAAGTTTTGGACGTCGGGATCACGCCATTCGAAGTTGGCTGATTTTGGAGGATTTTCCTGACGAAAATTCAGAGGTTTTCAAAGGTTTTTGAAGGTATAGACTCCTTCCCCTCTTAATTTAGAGCTCGTAGGTGAAAATTTCATGAAAAATGGTGAAGAAATGAGTGAGAACGGACGAGTTGCAGGTTTCCGGCGCCGGCGACACTGTGCCGGCGACGCGAGGAAGAAGAAGACGCGCGTGGGGGCGCGTAGGTCCGTGCCACCCACGGCGCGTAGGTCCGTGCCACCCACGGCGCGTGGGGGCGCGTGACAAGCCCAAAAATTATTTTAAAAATTTGTCGACGTCCGTGACGTCGAGTAAGTCACTGTGGTATATTCATATACCCAATTTGAGCACCGTATGAGAAGTTATTACGTAATGTTGGTTATATGCTTTAAAATAACGTTTTTATAGTTATTTCGCATATAGGTGATACCTATCCCGAGGACGAGCACAACTAGGGACGTCACGGAGGTTACGACCCTTCGACTTATCAGTGAGTGGGCAGTACTTTCTATTTATACCTATATACTATGAATTTTCCCAGAAATTGAGTTTTAATGAAAGTATGTTTCCAAAATGCCATGCATGCATAATATGAATGATATGAGATATATGAATTGATAATTGATGCATATATATATATGTGAATTGGTGTTATGGACGCACAGGTAAGTATCAGGTGAGTTTTATGTTATTCATGTGCATTGTTGATGAATATTATGTTGATAGCTCATAACCTGCAATCATGGTGTTAGTGCTTATATTATTCACCTCGCACCGCACGCTCACCTTGGATCCAAGTAGGTGCATGTCGTACAGACCATGAGAGGGTTCCGACATGTCGTACAGACCATGAGAGGGTTCCGACTGATAGGTGACCTTAGATTGTGTACACAGATGATTGATGAGAGTAGCACTAGAGCGTATTATTACACCACTCATGTCGTACAGACTACTTCAGGTAGTTCCGACTTATCTGCAGTGTAGTGCCGTACAAGTCACCGAGGTGACTCTGGTTGGATTGGATGTTGAGCTATAGAATTAACCGTACAGGACCAACTGCAGGGTCTCCGGTTAATTCACCATTTCACCTGTTACATTGATGCATCATTCATTCTGTTTTTGAAAGTTTTAACATGGCATACTTTCGGGTTTTAAAAGAAAAATTGATGATTTGAGATTTATGAAAAGTATTATGCTATTATGCTATTATGCTATTTTCTGGGAAAGTATACAGGTTTTACAGCGAGGGGTTAGAAATGTTTTAAATGAAAGGTTTTCGAAAAGCTTTGTTTTACTGACCCACTCAATTTTGTTTTGCGCCCCTCCAGGTTCTAATTAGCAGTTGGTGGCTCACGAGGACTTCTACGGCATTCTGACAGACCTCCCTAATGTAGGACTCACATGCGGGTGTTGTAACTTAATTATAGTCCTACTTGACTGCACCTAGTTGCTTAAGCTCTGTTTATATGTGTACTCACACTTTAACTCACTCTAGCATGCTATTTGGTTTTTCTTGCTAGTAGTTGGTTTTTATTCTTTCGTAATTCTCTTATCTTTGCTTCCGCACCGCACTTATGGTTACGTCACGCTCACGTGACGGCCAGCATGCCTTGATTCTAAGATCGGGGTGTGTCATGTGGTCCCTAATCCTTAACATTATTTGATTAAAACCTTAATAGTATTCAAAGTTTGATCCAAGTCCCTTGACTTTGTACACCTCATTATATTACTATTAATATTTTTATTTTTATAGTTTTGACATTAATTGTTTGATATTTTATTAGATTTATAATCCTATAAATTTAAAATCCCTTATTACAATACAATTAGAAACGGTTACAATAAAAAAAATTCAAACATTTTGATTTAATAAATAAAAACTATGTAAAAATAAGAAATAATAAATGGCAAAAGAATGTATCCATAGTGTTAAAAAAATTGGTACATTTTACAAAAAAATAGGTACATTTCACATATAACAAAATGGTACATTAATAAAGAAGAATAGATACATTATAAATAAATTAGGGTACAGATAGAAGATTAAAAAATTATGAGTACAAATAATTTTTTTAAAAATATAGGTGCTAAAAGAAATTAATACATGGGTACAAAATAAAACTAAAAAGAAAATACTACAAATTTAAAAAAAAAATGTTGCAAATTAAAAGTGGGTATAAGAGATTAATACATGGTCATAATCAACGAGAAAATGGTGCAGCAGAGAACCATGGCCGAAACATGCGTCATTCAAGTGATAAGCGACCAGCTGAGCATGTTCAAGAAACTAAGGTCATCTCTAACCGAAGGGTCTAGAGGGCCAGAGGGCCGAAAATAGCCCTAAAACCGTCTCCAACCGAGGGCTAGGCCAGAGGGCTCGAGAATCTGGGAGGGCCCCACGAAATTTCAAAGGGCCAAAGGGCCAAAGGGTTGGCTGGCTGGCTTTTTTTTTTTTTATAGTTTTGTTATTCCTGTCGGTTATAACCGAAATGAATACATGCTATTATTTAATATACTAAATAATAGTGTATTCATGTCGGTTATAACCGACATGATTGTTTTAAAAAAAAATTCAAATGAAACGGCTACTAGCCGTTGCATTTGATTTGATTTTTTTTTTTTTACATTTTTTTTTATTTACAAAATTTTTCATATAACTTCTATTTTTTCCTATAACTTCTATTTCACAAAATTTGGTTCTTATTTTTTTTTAAATTCCATTTTTTTCCTATAACTTCTATTTCACAAATTTTGTTTCATATTTTTTTTAAATTCTATTTTTTTCCTATAACTTCTATTTCACAAAATTTATTTCATATTGTTTTTTAAATTCCACTTTTTTCCTATAACTTCTATTTCACAAAATTTATTTCATATTGTTTTTTAAATTCCACTTTTTTCCTATAACTTCTATTTCACAAAATTTATTTCATATTGTTTTTTAAATTCCACTTTTTTCCTATAACTTCTATTTGACAAAACTTGTTTCATATTTTTTTTAAATTCTATTTTTTTCCTATAACTTCCTAAGCCATTATACAACATTAAAGTAAATTAAGTAACATGAAACAACATTAAACAATATGAAACAACATTAAATAACATTAAGCAACATAAAAATTATACAACATGAAACTTAAACAACATTTTAGTTGTAGTTTTTAAATAATAAATTATGTTTGGCCCTATGGCCCTTTGGCCCTCGGTTGGAGACGATTTTTTGTGACAGGGCTAAAACGAGCCATCTGGCCCTTTGGCCCTCGGTTGGAGACGAAGGCAAATATGGCCATGTACTGTTCATTAAAATATTAATATCTTGGAGAATCTTGAAGGGCCAGATGGCTAAAACGAGCCCTCTAACCAGCCCTCGGTTAGAGATGGCCTAACATGTTCAAGTTCCCGGCAATGGGGAGGCATCACAGAGAAGAATATGTTGAGGGCGATTGAAACATGAGTACTTATTCTCTTATAAATTAAGAAAAATCTTCAAATGTAAGAAAATCAATGTTCCACAAACCTTCGAAACATGAGGCCGAATTGCAAGTTTAGACGATGAATGACAACAAACTATAGCCGTTGAATTACAGGTGTATGGAAGAAATAGATTGTTAGCAACTACTTCTACTTTCGTCATCCACCAGTGCCTTTATTAAGGGAATGATACGTCATGTCTGGAGCAACTTTGAAGACGATGATCAAGAATTTGGCTTTCTTGCATCATTCGTGTGCAACATACTCCTCTGTGTGACGTATAGCATGCAGATCTACAAGAAAATATGTTGAACGACAAGTTTGCGCCTGAAATCCTAGATGGTCATTTCAACGACTCCAACTCCCTGAATTTAAACATATGAAACATACAGAATTAGAAATTCGAGTCGCACTTTGTGATTTACTTGCACATCTTTCATGGTGGTATGAACTATCTATAAATGAACTTGTATATAGCTTACCAGCGACTACGAGGGTTTTGTTTTCTGCCCAACTTTTGAAATGCGCCTAAGCTCTTGGGTTCCTTTCCTCATCTCTCTGCAAATTGCAAACAAATTAGGAAAATCTTGCAACGAATCCAAATGTGAATTTTAAGTGTCCGAAAAAGTGATACCTTTGGTGCAAATACACTATCAGATAGAAAATAGGGAGCAGCATCAAAGTCAGTATGGAGATAGCCAGGTAGAATACACTTATATGTTTCTGCAAAAACAAAACAACGTGACAACATATCCTCTGTGACGCAAAAATCTTCAAAAAAGAAGGAAAAATACAGATATAAAAAATGACAGACAATCCTTGCAAAACTGCAATGGAAAATAAGCCAGAAGATTGAAACCATGTCACAGTTCATTCTTTATAGCAAAATTTACTGCAATAAGAGACTGAGACCTTACCTTTCCTCCTCTAGGAAAAAGTTTCCGTTTCCCTGAGCAAGTATGAGCGTGACAAAATTGGTGCAAGAAAAACTCTACCAACAAATCAAAGTGTAAGCACAAGTATAATAAACAATAACCTATCTGAAATTATATCAACAAGAGCAAAAAGAAATACCATTAAGACGGCGGGCTGAAGGGCTTTGATTAATCGGAAAACAGCTATTGGCAAGACCCTACATTATAAAAGGGGAAAAAGTAAAAAGGATTAAACAAGGTAATGTACAAGAATCAACAATACAACCAATTATAGTGCCTTAAAGCAACCTCACATAGGTGGTGATTCCGTGCAACAGATGCAGGATTGCATTTGGTTCTGCTCGACTTGGTATTCATCACAGCATCGCAATGCAAAGCTCCGCATAAATCAGCTAAGCATTTGCTGCCACTCTGCATTCATCAAATTTTTTTCAAAGAGCAAAAGAGAAACCATATGACGGAAACAAAAATCATACATACAATTAAAGATATAATAGAAAAGATAGAGATCAAATAAATTTATAATCATGTATTGATGTATAATGCAAGTATGCTTGAAGCAGACGCAGAATAGCTCTTCAGACTTTGAACAACTCCAGATGCTAACTACCCTTCCCCGGAGTACCAAAGTACAAAATACACATCTTAAGAAAGGAAAGATTATCACTTGGATATTTCTTTATCTGTATTATACAATGCGATCTTGTACATAAGTTTAAGCCATGTAATTGTTCTTCGTCATTTTTTAAGAAATAGTTTTATGATCTAATTTATTGCATCATGCTACAAGCCCACAACTAAAATGATAACTTTAAATTTGCTTAATTATTTTTTCGAAAGCACGTTTATGAAACCCCAACACAACAGGGAGCTGATAAACATGGACTAGATGCAAACGCTTTTAAAAGAAAAATTATTTCATTTGCAGATAAGCTGACTAGAGATAATTTGAGGTTTATCAACTAGAAGAACAAAATATAAATAGAACAGAGGATAACAAATGCGAAGAGGGCCAGCTGAAAATGAAATTGCTTCTTGCACTATTTGGACAAGTGTTCCTAATTCCTAACATATTAAAGCAAGGAAATACAGTCCACATACTACATTCAGAAGATTGTAGTGTCTGTTGTCAAAATGTTGATCAAGAAACATTTCAGCACGGAAGCTTTTCTTACAGTATCCGCACTGCCATTCGTTTATATCCAAATGAATCTTGTGCTCTTCCTGATCTCTAAATAGATCATTGTCGGGATGAAGTCGACAGTTACTTGGAATCTCATAGTGCTCGTGTTCCACAAATGGCATCAAATACTACAAAACACAAATTAGAAGTAGCCTTAAGTAAACTATTATGCATGACACGATATTGTAATAGCACTCAACGTTTTGCCCATACCTTCTCAATAATTTGCCAAGCTGCCCTGCTTCTTTCTCTGGAACAGTGCACTTCATGAGCATGCTCTTGCCCTTGTTCAAGAGTTCTAACATAAAGAAACGTACCAAGTAAACAACGCGAACCAAAAGAAAGAAATACTACATTCCCAGTTGGATATGAAAAATTGCCAAATTAATCTAAAGATTAAAGCCGTATTACCTTGAAGATTCAGATTTTTCAAAATCCTGGATCAAAGGATGAAGAAAATAACATTAGCTTGAAGGTCCAAGAACAAAATACATAATTAAATTCACAAAAGAAGTAAAATTGAGCATCATATGCACAATTTACGATATGATTCCAATACCACAAGGTGGAGGATTCAAACTTGGGTGTGGGGTGAGAAGACCAACTGGCCTCACACGACCATTCAAAAGTCGAGACGTTTTGAAACTAATTCAATACAGAAAACCCACAATCCAATACAGAAAATCGAAGCTTCCCAGCAAAACCCAACATCTAAACAAGTAAAAAAATGGATCATATACATACATACATACATACATATAAAGATATTGAAGTACCTGGTTTGTCTGCGTAAGGGAGGAGACTTGGAGTACGCTGAAGGATAAGAAGAGAAGGATTGAAACAAACAGGTTGGTTTTCTTCATCTCTTTCAGAAACGAAAGAGTTCGATTGATGAGCTTTTTTCTGGGCAAAAGCTATAAACTGAGAAAGCTTCGGGTCGGGGCGGGGGGTGGGTGAAGCTGAATGAGAATATGGGTCGGTTTGTTTTACTATTCTGCTCAAGAATGACTCGTTTTGAGGAAAATTTATGCAAAATAGCTCTCAAAAAACAAGTAAACTTTTAATAAAAGGAATTACATTTTAATTGTTTTTCTTCTAAGAATATGCTAACTAGTCAATCAGTACTACAGTAGAGTATTATTTCTCTTCACTTATGTGAGGTGAGTCAGCATGATGAGTTAATAGGGACCGTTGAATTCAATTTGAGTGGTCTGAATTTCCTGCTCTTTAAACTCCAGACAGTGAGATCTGGAGAGAATCTCTATCCACATTTTTGTACTATATTTGTGTTTTACCTAATGTACCAAGTAACGTGTACATACCACATCAATTAATAAATTTATCTCATTCTATGTTGATTATACGAATCATTTGTCATTATACCCTAAAGTAGTATAAGTACGTAGTTCCTCTAGCATTTCTCTTTTTCTTTTTCGTTTTTTTTTTTTAACATTAAGAAGAATAACATACTTCTGGATTGTGTAGCTGTGTTGGAAATCGATTACCCTCTTGGAATTTTGTACACTTGTAGTTGACCCAACTACGAGAAGTCGTTAGGAGTCAAAGAAGTAGTTTTCACAACTTGTGGTACTTCGTACTTACAAAACTTTATAAACATATTTAAGGACACTGAGAAGCCGGTCAAATGCTTCCTCTGGTGTCACTTTTTTCAGCAGCAGTTTGAGCATGGCCATGAAGTTGAAGGAAAAGGATTAAAACAGAAGAGCAAACCACAAACAAACTTAGACAAAATTGATGTGAAAAACAGTAATCCCGGTGGTTCACGACGTTATCATATTCGACAACTATCTTAAAAATACACTCGATATAACAGTACTGTGTGTACACCATAGCGAACCGCTTATCTTTTCTTCTTGCCTCTTTTTTTGGTACTAGTTTCTGGTTCTTGCTCTTCGGCCTTCTGCTCTGCTTCTAATATGGCCAACTGCACCATTCACAGAAGAATATGAAACAAAAGAAGTCAATTTAATCCGTTTGGTTTCAGAAAGAAGCCTTATATAAATCTTGAGACACAAAACCAAAACATTACCTCATCAAGAATTGGTTTAAGCTCTCTGTATCGAGCTTCAGCAAGATCAAAACCGTCCTTACGGAGCTCCTGCGATGCCAAGGCCACACCGTGCACATCACATGCACAAGAAAACAAATATCAGAACAGCATGAATAGGAAGTTTCTTCTCCTTCAAAAATGCAGCCTACAGTATAATTGCTTCTTTGTTTTGTCATTCCTTTTTTAAGGGTTTTATCTTTCGAGGAAAAGAAAGAAACGGACCTTTCCAGTGTGTTGAGTATGTTCGTGTGCCGCCATTTGCCAGTACATATTTGTACGTTTGTAGAATTCTCTCAAAGTTTCACCAGGCTTCACAAAAGATATACAACAATATTAGCTGAAAAAGTAATGCGGTGAAGAAAACGTAAAGAATGGTCATAATCAGCGAAACAAGTACAAACTAAGCCTGTAGAGTCTCATTCACGCTTCCATTATAGCTTAAAACCTTCAATAGCAATTAAAGAAAGAATGAAGTACCGTTGGGGTTCTTTGAGAATCTGAAAGCCCAAGACTGGCTCTAATCTGCTCAATTCTGGCCCGTTTCTCTTTCCTTCGGAGACTCTTTCCCTCCCCTTTGATTAAAGCAACAGCATCCCCCATCTGAATCGACCCATCCTTCCCATGCTGTACACAAGAAAAAGTGAAGACTGAAGTAAAACAGACAGCTGAACATTTTCCTTCTTCAAAAGTGACAGTACAACAGTTTTCATGGAAAAACAGGAAAATTCAAAGCAGATGGTGAAAGAATCAAAATAAACCTTCACACCATCAGCATGTCTCATATCATTTAGTATAAAGTCTTGTAACTGGAGTCATAGTTTCACCAAATTTTTAACAAAATTGTATACAACACTAAACTTCAAAATTTTTTGTTCCAAAATTGTTAGCCACAGAGAGAAGTAAAAAAAAGATCTGACTGGTTAACAAAGGGAGATAATTAAAACATTCACATAAAAGGGCAGAAAAGTGTATGATTACTATTATCTTAACCACAAAATCAAGATGTATTTAATTACTAAAATTTGGAAAACACATCTACACTATGTAATAAGTAAGAACCTCTTCATCATTATCATCATCAGTCTCATCACTGTTACTATCTTCATCGCCTTCATCTTCACTATCATCATCGTCATCCTCATCCTCATCTTCATCCTCGGACGCCTCCACCCATTCAGTTTCCGTTGCCTGGGTCAAGGGAAAAGCAGACTCATGCTTAAAATAA
>VIEB01000614.1:163565-279628 GCA_006547085.1 Malus baccata | reverse complement strand
ATTTCCTTTCATATTTAATTAGCCAATTAATTGGCTAATTAAACCTAAAATAAACCCTAAAACTCCCACCTAAAGGACCGGCCACATTCCTCCACACCTTTTCAAATTTTTTCCACTTTATTAGCCAAATAATGCTAGTCATTCAATTTGGTAACTTCCCATTTATTTCTATTATATTTTATTATCCAATAAAGTGGCTAATTAAACCACAAAATTCACCAAAAAACACACAAAAGGGGCCGGCCACTTTCTTGAAAAAGTGGACCAACTTAGTCCTATAAATAGTCACCCATTTTTACCAAACACTCATTCCAAATCTCTTGCAAAAATTCTAAAACACTCTAAACACTATTTCTCTCTAAAATTCTAACTTTGGCATCGGAGGTTCTTCGGCCAAAGCCCCCCCCATTCATCCTGGGCGCGTGAGGCTTTTGGCCTTAACCTAATGTGCTAGTTGTTTTGTAGGTGCAAAATCGTCCAAGATCGAAGAGGTGAAAATTTGCATCCACAAATTGGTGCTTTCATTGAGAGAAGAAATCCATACTCGTAGAAGACTCTCGCACAAAAAAGGTTTTTTCTTTATTTTCTAGTCCATTTGAATATTTTTCATACGTTCTTATTATTAGAATTTTTTACTTGCAAAGGTTCTTTGATAAAACGTATAAGCAAAATATAATGGCTAGAAATTTAGAAAATTTCATAAGTGAAAATTCTAGTGTTCAAGAAATGGGAGTGCGGAGATCCGTGAGGCAAAATGCGACAATAAGGGGAGCGGCATCACCACCACGAGTTTCCACCATGGGAACCACCGCGGTGGCTATTTCGGTAGCCATTCGTGGCGAGGTCCATGGAGCTTTCACCACGGCCCGAGCCGTGCCATCCAAGGCTCACGGTACCAAGACCACGACCCAAGCCGTGCCATCCAAGTTTACGTGGACCCAAGCCCAAGCCTCGCATTCATATGCACCGCGCGTTGAGCAGCCTGCTTCCGTCGAGCAGCCCACTCCCGTGGCCCAGCCTGCTCCTGCCAAGCAGCCTGCTCTCGTGACCCAGCCTGTTCCCGACGAGCAGCCCACTCCCGTGGTCCAGCCTGCTATCGTCGAGCAGCCCACTCCCATGGTCCAGCCTGCTTTCGTCGAGCAGCCCAGTCCCGTGGCCCAGCCTGCTTCTGCCAAGCAGCATGCTCTCGTGACCCAACCTGCTCCCGACGAGCAGCCCACTCCCGTGGTCCAGCCTGCTTCCGTCAAGCAGCCCACTCCTGTGGCCCAGCCTGCTCCTGCCAAGCAGCCTGCTCTCGTGACCCAGCCTGCTCCCGACGAGCAGCTCACTCCAGTGGTCCAGCCTGCTTCCGTCGAGTAGCCCACTCTCACGGCCCAACCTGCTCCTACCGAGCATCCTGCTCTCGTGACCCAGCCTGCTCCCGACGAGCAGCCCACTCTCACGGCCCATCCTGCTCCAGTGGCTTTCCAAGTAGCCCAAGTCGACCCAAGACTATCTCAACCATCCGGACCTACCATCGAGCCGGGGGCATTCTCACCACATTTTTTCGTGGATTTGACATTTCCCAATTCAAATCTCGCGCCCGGAGTCTACCACATTTCAACTGCCCAAGGAGGCGCATTCCTTCCAAGCTCTTCCAATCCAAATGGCGAACAACACTTGTCTCGACAAGTCATAGAGTTGACGAGCGCCCTTGCACAACAGACAACTTTGGTGAATCAACATTTGCAACGCATCGGGATCCAACGTGCCCCGGACGAGGTATCCCGAAGTAGGACAATGGCAGACGAACCTTTCCAGCAGCGTCCCGGCAAGCAGCCATTCGACCAGCCACAAGCCGAACGTTCAGGCAGTGTACATTCCCAATTGGGCTCCCGAGATAGCGTATACTCCTGTCTTAGCGCGCGGATGAGCGTGTACTCTCGACCAGGCCCACGGATAAGCATACATTCACGGTTGGGGTCACACTCCGATAGTCAACATGAGCAACCTTTCGGACAAAGTGTTCATTCGCGGCTAAGCCCACAAGGAGCATTATCCACCTCACATCAGAGTAGGCAGCACGACGGACGGAGAGAAGCAGTCACTCAATCCTGCTCAAGTTCAACCAGCAGCCTGCGAAGAACTCGCTCGCCTGCTAGGAACGCACCACATGCACTGCATCTGCGGCATAGACGAGCCAAACACATGGAAGAGCAGCCTAGACCAGCAAGTCATGGATGGGGGCAGCCGAGAGCTCCGCTACCCCACCAAGGCAAATTCAGGAAGAAGTAAAGAGACTCTTGACCAAGCGATTGCATGATTTCCAACGCAACGAGGTCACCGACGAGGCACTACGACGGAACATGACCAACATAAGCAGGTCACCCTTCACAGACGAAATCGAGCAGGCAGAGCCTCCACGAAAGTTCAGCATGCCACATTTCACATCTTTCAAAGGGAATGAAGACCCGGAGAGACACTTAAAGCGCTACCGAAGCGTAATGATCCTTTATCGAAACAACGATGATCTCATGTGAAAGATATTCACCACCACTCTACAAGGCGAGGCGCAAGATTGGTTCTACACCCTGCCGCCACAATCCATCCGGAATTTCTACGAACTTTCTTTGGTTTTCACCAAAGAATATTCATCCTATCGCTCGATCAAAAAGAAGTCTGATCATTTGTTCAACGTCAAGAAGAACCCAAAGGAGTCGCTTCGCGACTATGTGAGGAGGTTCAAAGTAGAGAAGGCAAAAATAGTCGGATGCAACGACTCGATAGCTAGAGCAGCCTTCCAAAAATGACTTCCAGCTGACCACCCGCTATTCGGAAAATTGATCATGAAAGAAGATCTAACTCTGGCAGACTCTTTTGCTTTGGCAGAGAAGTATGCACTTTGGGATGAGGCTCGCCATTGCACATTCAAGGACTTGAAGAAGTACCCGACATCACCTCCCTAGAAGCAGCGGATGACTTATTCACATGTTTGACGGTATCTAAAGTAGCAATAAGCTCTACCATCATGCGAGAAGAGATGGAGGCCCGACTACCTGTATTCCACAGTTACCTGTATTCTACAGTTCAAAAGCTCTCCTCGATGTTATTAAAAATTCAAAAGCTAGCTTTGGCGATAGTTGTTGCAACCCAGAAGCACAAGTTTTACTTTCAAACGCATGCAATCATCCTCATGACGTATTATTCTGCCCAATCCAGACGCGCGACGATAAAGGCGTAGACCCTGGCGGATGTAAAGTTTTCTGACGAACGCAACACTGGAAGGACACACTCGAAAGCAAGTTTTATCCTTGTCACCCTAAAAGATTCTACATAGGAGCAACATGTACCGGCAGTTGAGTACCATTTCTTGCTGCGCATCACACGGCCCTAGCCGACCCTTGCTCAATGATTCAACTCTAGAGTGGCCCAATACCGGTAGTTGAGCATCTCCTGCTGCGTATGACATGGCCCCATCTCCATAGCTCCCTACCGGCAGTTTTATCCACAGCTCCCACAACTCCCTACGGCCCAACGATGCCTCAGAAGTAGCCGAGCACACTCTAGCTGCGCCTACTCCACCCGATGGAGACTTTTGGCATTTGCATGTCGACGGCGCAGAAAAGCCTTCATCACTGCCGACAGAGAAGGCTCCAAAAAGATGGATCCCATCTGGGAAGGTTCGTACAAGATCAGCAGAGTAGGGGGCAAGAGTAATTACACCCTCGCCACCATGAAGCGGCAAAAAGATTAAAAAAGAAATGGATGGCCTACAATCTGAAAAAGTACCATGTGTGACCTCCTGCTACATCAAAACCCGAAGACTCAATAAGCTCGACGGGCACCACCTCACAAGCTGAGGACTATCCAGTTGTTCTGCAGTTCCTACCTTACAGCTAAAGTTCTCGTTCGGTTCACTCGTTTTTCAATGAGGAATTTAGAAGTAATCATAACTTGGCTTGGTTGCATGCTTACAACAACTAATCACTCCTGCACTTCAAAAGAAGACTGCGCCCTTCTTAGGGACTCATCGCAGGAATTGCGCCCCCCGAGGGACCAACCATGCTCTCCAGTGCGAGAGGGTAAACCAATTCTCCGACACCCATATGGGTCAGCTCTCCAAGACGGGAGGATAAACTTTACACTCCGAATATCTAGACGTGGATGAGCCTGGCTGCCCTAGTATAACTAAATGCACGATGGCTTGCGCCGGGATTCCTAGAAGTAGCCGCAATGGTCTTTTTCAAGGCTTAGCTAACTGAAGGATTTTGGGTCTCTTGGCCTAATCCGTGGGGAACCGGGCCCTAGAGACGGAGAGGGCACATTACGCAGTACATCCGATGGACGGCTGCCCTGGAATCCTAAAGCTGCTACCGACTGCACTAAGGTAGCCTACGGATTCCGGAAGACTGCCTACGGCTTGCCCTTCGAGCAGTAAAGCTGCACTAGAGTTATACAACCGCACATTCTTGTGAAAGGTTAAACAAGCTAGCGCGCATATACGAAGTTTTATCCACTGCCGACATGCTACGTAGTCGATAAGCTTCACCTCTGCCAAGCACGGAACAACCTACACCAAGTCCTAAAGTGTTGTGATACTTGCTACGCAACCTACGGAATTGAAGAAAGTTAAGGTTAACAGCCTAGTGGTTACGCGGACTTGTCTGCTTCTGTAAGTAAGGCATCCGGTTGCCAACCCTATGGCTAACAACTTTGCAAAGTTCTACACCAACACATACGGCTGCATAGGCTACGCGAGTTTGTTTGCTTATAAAAAAGTAGCATGCCTGCCACTGGTCTATCAAGTCTAAAGGTTAGGGCATGAACAAAAGAAGTGAAGATGAAGAAAAACGAAGGAAAGCATGTTTATAAACAACTAGCAAATGCCGAAGGAGTTCAAGCAAAACAAAAGCTACAAGGAAAAACAAAGAAAATCCTAAAGGCTACCTAAAATACTACACTACAGCAGCTTGGACATCCCACGACTACTCGGTCGCCACACCTTCAACAGCCGCAACGCTCTTACCAGCGGCATCATCCGACGCTTCACCCTTGGCTGCCCCAGTCTGGGCACTAACTTCTCCAACTACTTCACCAATGGAAGCCTTAAAAGTAAAAGCAAGCAAGTCTTTCGGAGAAATAGAGAATGACTTAAAACCTCAAGCCCATCTTTCTCACCCTTCAGCTGCTCATTCTTCTTAAGCAGACTAACACGGACGTGCTGCAGCTCATCCACTCTCTTCTTAGCATAAGTAGCGAAACGAAGTTCAGAAATTGCAAGCTTAAGATCTTGAATCTGAGGCGAATCAATCTCAGCAGCAAAGGGAGCAGGCTTTGGCGCCACTTTAGCAGCAGAGTCCACCTTACCACTCTTCATAATAGCAAGCCTCTACAAAGGTGAACCGGACTTGGCTCCCAAAGAACGTCCTGGTACAGACTTCGGCACTGGGGGCATGATAAAACCTTTACGCTGAGTAATCTTATCCACAATTGTCCTAGCCATTCTCAACATGGAAGACGCCACATGCTCAGATCTAGCAGCCTTACATTTCTTCCCATTGGAAGAAGTCATGTCAATCACATACCTCTCGGTAGCAAGCGGACCCTCATGAGCAGCAGAAGAAGTCTTCAGTTTTTTCTTAACTGGCATCTCATGAGCAGGTGGGGAAGATCTCTTTTTTCCATCTTCATTCATAGTAAGCTCCACGACAGCGATCAGACGAGCCAATGCATCCGCCTTGACCCTCTTTACCTTCTCTTTCTAGAGCAGCCCACATTTCTTTCAGCAAAGAGGACTAAGCAGCCAACGACATTCATGGTACTCAGCAGGGGAGCTCAACCCAGTATTCCAGCAGGCAGGAGGCCTGCATGCCCAACATTCCAGCAGCCCATGAGACCCGCAATCTCCTTATTTCTCTCAATCGCCAGCCTAGCCCGAGTCAGGTCCAAGAGCCCAAAGGACATGAGCCATACGGCTCGCCTAGCACTGCGCCCCAGCGCCACAATCCGCGACCCTAGTTGCACAAGCTGCCTTTTGGCTCAAGCCAAGCCAAGCTGCCCAAGCAGTGGTCCCTGCCACGACATCTCCTCGGCCCATGCCGAGCCAACTCCTAGCCTCTGCCAGCCGATGTGCCGCACCACCCCGACGGCTGCCCCGCAATAGCACTATCCAAGAATAAGGCAAGAAAAATTAAATTTTTCTTACATCGGTGCGGCACGAAGAAGACGAAGAAAGCAACGAAAGACGGTCCTTTGCACGGGCAAGATGTAGAAGATTGCTAGAAGAGGGGGAACAAATATCCTCTAAGCTATCTCTCTCTTGTAGGGTAGAATAAATCGCTCTCCAAAGTTGATTTAATAACCCACTTAAGGTGGACTTAAATAGGCTTTGAGAGAAATTTATTTCCCTTTCCTAGAAGGATCTAATTTCCTATTAAAGAGAGAATCAACAACAAAATAGGAAGCAGTTCAGAGTTTCCTAAAGCAAGACAATCTCTACACCTATTGCCCTTTTCTGCAAACAGCTCAACAGGTGTGGGGGCATTTGTGGAGCCAAAAATATTCACTAGGCGACACGTGGACTTTTGAACGAAAGAGGACAAAAATACCCTTGAGGCATACCGGGATTCCTACGCGCAAGTAGTGGGTAATCATCCTCAACCAATTCAAAAATGCTCCAAAAGAGGTAATCAATTCCAAATTATCTCATTTTAGGTAGTTACTTCCAAAACTTAATTTCCCTAATATATTATTTGACACGCCCCGACCCTGATATTCCCCGAATACCAGGACCGACACGTGCTGGCCGACACCCGAGGGTGACGAAAGCCATTAATTGATACAAAAGCTAAGAATAAGAAGCACATAAGGGTTATGAATTTAAAATACAAAGAATTAATAATTTAGGAACGTGTTCAGAACATACAACTAAACCTAATTACTAAAAAGAATTGAGATAAAAATTGAAAGAATAAAGAAGTGGGTCCTACATCGAGAGGATCCGAAGATGCTGCTACGGAAGTGTCTTGACGTCGGGATTAGGTGCCTTGATTCTAAGTCCTGAATGGGAGCGCAAAACAAAGGTGAGTGGACCAAGTTTATATATATAATAATAAAACAATTATCAATGTACTAACCCCCAAAGTTTATATAAAGAAAACTACTAGCATAATAAGTGATGGATTTAATAAAAATTCTAGCATGCCAAAAATATCTCAAAAGCCATATTGCGGAATCTCATCGCATAAATCAAAACAGTAAACGTCTCATAAATCGTCTCGTAAACGAGGTGTGCTGCTAGAAAGATCACTGAATAAATATAACTCCCGGCCCAATGCCTGCACCTCAGTCTCTGTGCCCGTAGCCAGAGATAACTCCCTCCCGGCCCAATGCCTGTCTCCGTGTCCCTCAGCCTTTCGCTAGGGATTATTTCTCCCGGCCTAAATGCCAACACCAGATCCTCGCCCCAGGCGGAATAGTGTCTACTAGGTACGCACAAAATGTTACGCCTCTCGTAAAAACCACTTCATAGCGTAGGTTACCGATCATCGTCTACACTATAAAGAGGGGTTCAAAAACATGTTCTAGCATCCTATCGTCATCTATCAGATAGTCTACCAGTTCATGGTTTTTATAGAAAATACTGTATATATTAAAATATAGCTCAATATAGGCCACAATTAATTCCTCACCAAAAACACGAGACGATAATCAATATATTAAATCATCAGGCTTCACATAAATCAAATCATAAATCCGTAGGCATGCTAATCATTTATGCAATTAAATTATCAAATCATGTAATTTTAGAAGGGGTCCACTCACAAATATTCCTTAGCAGAAGAGTCGCGCGAATAAGGATTTAGAATTTCTCCACTAGCAATTTTACCTAAGAACAAGAATGTATAATTAATAAATAAAAGGATTTTCTAAAAGATTTGGTTTGAATTAAATTAAAATATGGGATTTGGGATTGGATGGTTTAGGATTTGGAAAAAGGGGTTTGGGCTTAAGCCCAAACATATACATAAATTAAAAACATACACACACACTACACAAGGCCCTAAGGCCTCCTAACAGAAATCAGGGCTTTAAGCCCTTGATTAAAAACCGGCCCAAGGCCATAAAAACTAGGGCCCGAGCCCTTTGGGCTTTAAAACTAAATAACTAAAAATAAAAATGGAATGGGTTAGGGTACTGGGCTAAGGCAAAACGGACTGGAGGCCCGTGGGAAAGGAAATGGGAGAGGCCGGTTGGCCTGTGGCTTGCCGAGAGAGAAGGCCGGAGCTGCTACAGCTCCGGTCACCTGAAAACTGGAGCTTCAAGCTCCGATCTAGGTACGAACGTGAAGCACAAGGAGAGAGGAAGAGATTTATACCTTCCAAACGTCGTAACTCGGTCGGAGGTGACCGGAAAAGTCATCGGGGTGCACGGGTTCACCGGAAAAGTGGGTGTGCTCACCCACGACCGTTCCGAAGAAAAAACCTACGTAAAAAGGTAAGGTTCAAGCTTCTAAATCACAACCAAACCAAAAACTAGGTACGAGAGTGAGAGATTTGAGACCTACCCGACGGGAAAAATGGAGAAAACTCGCCGAAGCTTTGCTCCGTGCCGTCGGTCTCGCGGTGCAGGGATCCCTGGTTCGCTACAGGTCTATCCTGGGAATGCTAGGGTCCACGCGAGTCCAGGGGGAGAGAGATACGAGAGAGGTTGAGGGAGAGAGATGCACGGGAGAGTGAGAGCTTCGGGAGAGTTGAGAGGGACAGAGTACAGAGAGAGACAGGAATAAAAGAGAAGTCACGTGGGCGAGGGAAAAGAGAGAGGGAAAAGAAGGGGTTTGGATGATTGACACGTGGCAAATGGGGGTGGAAATATCAATTTTTCCAATTATTTTGGAGGTGGGTTTTAACAATCTACCCCCCTTAAAAGAATTTCGTCCCCGAAATTTAAAATCACAAACTACACTAAAATACTCGAAGATAGGGAGAAGAAAAATAATATACATATATGTAACGAAGAGATCAGGTAAGAGCGGTTACACAAAAGGGAAAATGCCACGCCGTCGCGATCGGCTGCAATGATTCCATTTTTCGTGCCCCCAAGCTCATACATTCTTTCCCCATCAATGTAAAAATATAGAAAACATACTTTAATAAAATATAAAGTCGAAAACACAAAATAATTTAAGGCCAGATAACGCCAAAATAGATAAGTAATAACATATAGGTCAACTCGAATCAACTTAAAAATGAAAACAGAAATACTTTTCCAAAACATTTGTAACGCCAAAACAATTAACTAGAGTAAATGAAGTTAAAATACTTATACTGAAAATCAAAACTGAAGAATGAGAATGGGTCTTGCCCAAGAATTCGAAATGTCACGTACTTCGAGAACATATGTGTCTTTGGGTCGAGTCCCAAGAATAACAATTTCGAATCTACATCAGCTGCTGTAGGCGAATCTTCTTGCCCACTTGCTTAACGAACCCAACAAATAAGCTATTGATATACCGGTCGGCCGCCCGTGATATCAATCACACATTTGTTGTCTCGATAAGCAAGCAGTAATTTCTTGAGGATGAATAATTTCACACGTCTTAAATTCGATCCTCCGAATACAAGCTCGCACAACTCTTCTAACAACCAATGTTACCTGTAGAAACTCTAGTACCATGTCGCAACAGTGCCATACCCAAACCAAATAAAACAGAAACTGCCGTCGTAAAACTCTATCCAGCACCAAACATCATATCCTCCTCGGTTCTTCCAAATGTGACCAACTACTTCAAAATTTCATCAGTAAAGAACCCATTTGAAGACTGTACCTTGGGATTCAAGAGAAGTGGCTACCATGTTAGTAGTAAACCCAAAAGCTAGAACCAAGCAAGCAGAAAACGAGAAGTCATCTTCCTCAAGACGCAGTATCTCTTGGGAATTATTGTAGTGCTCAATCCACCTCTCCATTTTTGCTTAGTTGCAGATTTCAAGTCAAACAAGGCCAAAGTTGGTGGAAAGAAGAACGACTCGCAAATGGTCAACCTAAAAACAAAAGAGAGTACACGCCTTTCGAGAGAAGTGTAAAGATTATCCAATTCTCGCTTCGACCGTCACGTAGTGCCATCTCAGAATGCACCAAGCATATCAGCTAGAAATGTTTTAACAACCATGTACTCGCAACAATAAGGTTCAGAAACTGAAACAGACATCATATGTTTCCATTGATCCTCCTACCTCCATGTTACAGTACCATACCATCTTGACCCAATCAAGAAGCTCTTTTCATGTTGCTCTCTGCACTTGAAGATTTAACTATAGATGGACGTTTTCCGTTGCCTAAATGTTGTTCAGTCGTAACATAACTGTCAATGCACCTAAACTGAAAAGACTATGTGCATGAAGGCCCCTGTGGCAGCCATGGTATGCAGACCGAATACGTAGGATTTTTGCAGAAATCATCAATGTCAAATATTTGTCCCCTTCAGCTTCATTTTTGGGATTCTCAGATTGAACACTGACGTACTTTGCCTACATTAAATCATTTGAATTGCTTGGCGAGCTACGTCTTTCAGGATGTTACTCTTGGAAATCACTACCAAACGCGCTCAAGGTGTTCCCCAAAAAAATAAATTCTACTATGAGCGTTAACCTGAGTTGATAATTAATTAGTGTCCACCCGAGTTTGTGCCTGTCTGTTGTCATGCCTCAAGACTATTTGCATACGAAGGTTCAAGGGACGACCAGATGGGTTGGATGCGGCAAAGTGCTTGTTGAAGCATGGTAAGGTTTTGAATAAGGCGAAAATTTATACCTGTGATCTTAGTAAAAAATTAGTTATGAAGTTAAGGTGGAAAGTTTCAAGGTTGTAGGGAGTTCAAAGAATTGTAAAATTGAAAGGATCCTTTGAAAGTTGTGGATGTACCTTTTCATATCGGATAGAACATGAATTTTGTGCTACAAAATTTTCCCTATGAAATCTGTTATACTTCTTAAACACCTTGTAACTTCGCTGGACAAAGTTAGTTTTGCTATATTTTATGATTTAGAACAACTACTCCATATAACCATGTACAAAACCGCGTCGGATATATAGTTTTAGTTTCTTTATATCGGTCTCCAAACCTAAAAAAAAAGTAAATCCAAATCGTCCCCTTACAACTGAGTAATCGCGCAAAACGAATTTAATTGGTAAAGTTTTCATCGCCAACTAGCTGAGCCATCTAGTCAGGGAATGGGGTTGGCTGAGGGTAAGCTTGTGGCTGGACCAGCATCCAATGGCGGAGCTAGAAATTTTTTTATGGGTGGGCTAGCCAAAAAAATTATCCTAAAATCAAATGATTTTTATTTTATTTTTTGCTACATATATATTGCATGCAAAAATTTAAGTTTAACGTATTTGTATACTTAAAATTTACTTGACATGAACTCAACAATCTTTGCATTTGCAAACCGCAAATATTACAATGAATCATCAAATTTACATATATTTAGATGCAAACACAAGAAGAAGATAAAAAACTTGACATCTCAATTACAATCACACAACTAGCACAAATCAAAACAAGGAAAGTAGATGTAAAGACAATCTTAAAAAAAATTGATTGAAACTAATATAAAGTCCGCTGAATCAAAGCAGAATAATCTTGAACAAAATGGCATCACATTTTCCATGATAAGTTTTATATTTATAGTTGTGCTGAATACTCGCCGGACTAATTTCATTAAAAAATAATTCTTCTTGCAGTTTTTTTTTTTTGTCTACTGTATTAGATTATGCACTAATATATATATATATATGCACACACACACATATGCCACAAACTCTCCCTGGGCTACAGCCCACCGTAGCCTTTGGTGTGGCTCCGCCATTGCCAGCATCAAAGTCACACTCTATATTAGAATCAGGGACATCACAACACTAATCTCTATCCAGAAAATCCTTGAATCTTCCCACTATGTGGCAAGTCGTATTTTAAGTTCCTACTTCCGAAGACTTTGAAGGCCAGAACAACAAAAAAGACCATGACTTTTGACCTTTTTTCTTTTAATTTGGCGTTAGGTAAATGAATTAGCAAATTGGTATTAATTAGTATTAGAAAAATACTCATCATGCTCTTTGTTTTTAGGAAATGCTAGTAACATTTTTACCTTATCCTTCTCATTTTACTTTTTCGGTTCTTCTTCACATTCTGCATTGTTTTTTTATGATCAGAACTGTATGTATACTAGACTCTTTAAAGATCAACTTTGCAAAAGAACAACCAAATCAAAAATAATTTAACCGTTTGATTACTATTGTCAAAATTTTCGTGTTTAAACATGGTTCGTTTATTTATTGGATAATCATTATATTACTAAACGATTTTGGATTTAGTTTAATTTTTGTATAGATGATTTAAAAAGGTGATCCAAAAAATAAATAGTTTCTATCATCAAACAATATTGCAAGATGAAAAGAAAAGTCGAAAAAAAATCCTCTTTTTATTGATTCATTTAATAAATAAATAAAGCAAGCGTTATAATTAAATTTCTGCATAGATGATAATTAAAAAGTGATCTAAAAAGTAAACAGTTTCAATCATCAAATAAGATTGCAGGATGAACAAAAAGTAGAAAAAAACTCCTCTTTTTATTGATTCATTTAAAGAAAAACGCGTGATAATTAACTTTTATAATGCATCAATAACAGCTCTACTAAATTATCATCTTTAAGCAGGTACATCTTTTCCTATATTGACAGACAAAAAAAATTGTTAAGATATATACCCTGTTAAGTAGTGCTTCTTCCACCTACGCGGAGGCCTTGCTTTTGCTCCTCCCCATCCATTTGGGTTTTGGTTCTTAACTTTTTTTAAGTAATGCCAAACCCTAACACTAACCTCTCAGTGTTTCTCCTTTTAAAAAGTATCTAAAGTTTAATCTTCACTTTCCTCTTCTTTCTTGTCTCTCAAAAGGAGAACCCACTGGGTCACTGCTGTTTCAAGTTTCCACACACTATATAAAATTTCAGTTTCTGCGCATGCGATTAGGAAAAGGAGTTGTATACATGTATTAGGGTTCATGGTTTTTGAGTTGTAGCTCCTCCGAAAGGATTTCGAAGTTATCGAGCAAAAAATGCCCCCCCCCCCCCCCCCCCCCCCCGACGGGGCGGATGGTGAAAACTTCTATGAAACCAGTAGGAGTTGTATACATGTAATTAGGGTTCATGTTTTTTAAGTTATAGCTCCTCCAAAAGGGTTTCGAAGTTATCGACCAAAAATACCCCCCGATGGAGAAAACTTATATGAAAAACCTTTGATGTATACTCTTTTCTATTAGTACTGGAAGAATAGTAAATAACTTAGGTATTTGTCGATTTTTTTTTCTAAATTTGAAATAAGGAGCTGCTAATTTTTCTTGTGTTTAATTTTAGCCAACTACCTCTGTAAACTTAATTGGCCAATTTTTCTTTGAACTTAATTTTAGCCGATTACTCCTAAACTTTTATAATTAACCAATTTTTTTCCAGAACTTTAATTTTATAATTGCAAAAGGTAAATTTATTTCTAAGTAATGTGGATAACATATTATTTTTTCTTCTTTTTCTTTTCTGCTAGTTTACTCCGTAAACTTTTTGTTTGAATTTTAAGGTTTAGGGTTTAGGGGGACTTAAAGCCCAAAGGAAATTGACTAATTATAAAAGTTCAAGAGATAATCGGTTAAAATTAAAATTCAGGAAGAAAATTGACCAAATATAAAAGTTTAGAGGGATAATTGGTTAAAATTAAACTTCAATGAGAAAATTGACAACTCCTTACAAATTCAGAGAGAGAAATCGATCAATACCACTAAATATAATTAGCAATTGCATGAGGAGGATCGCCTCTGCTCGGAAGCCCTGAGTATTCTAATGTATAAGGTTTTTAACGATAATGTGTATATTTCAACTCTTGACAACACTATTTCTCTCCTCCAAAACATTAATACTAATTAATTAATTGAAGATAAAGATTAATTAAGCTGCTAATTTTGAGTACAACATTTGAACCTTCGATGGCTACCTAGATTCTTTTAACTAGTGGACAACAGAGTGACAATGGTTTGGCACCTTTTGTTAATATTATTTATTTTTTCATTTCTTTAATTGCATGCGTTACTCACATCTTTTAATGTATCATATACTTTAGCTTTTCTTAATTTTATTATTATTGGCTTCTATATACGTATTAATAATTCATTGTCCTCCGCATTTGCTTTTTAAAGGCTATTGCCCACTAGTTACTTCATATTTTTTTTGTTGCTAATGTACGTCAGATATTATCACTTAGTATTACGATCTAGTGATATTTCTCTTCACTTGTAAGTGAGAGGTTTTAGGTTCGATTCTCACCAACGACGAATTTGAATCACATTATTGCTAGCTCATTGTGAGGCTAAGCTCACCTCCTCTCCCTCAATGTAAATAATATCGTTTGTTCAAAAAACAAATGTACGTCAGATATTTGGTCTTGTACACTACATTTTAAGCACACTAAACCAACATTAATTTTAAGATTAGGAAGGTCTTGAGTACGAATTGTAGTTTTTGTTTTGGCTTTTTAACCAAAATGATTTATGAGATTAGCGTAACTCTTCATTTTGGTCTCTGAGATTTGAAATCGATAAAAATGGTCTGATCCCTGAATTTGTCTATCATCAATCATTTTGGTCATAAAACATCTTAAGCTAAAAAGCCTTTTTTTTTTTTACACAGAGTACAAATTGTAGTTTAAGATTTGGAAATCCCCACCACTAAGGGTCCACAAGACACAAGATTCTTCCTTACTCTTAAAATTATAAATATAAAAACATTTTCAGATCTTTAAAAGATTTAGATTTTGGAGTTCTCAAGCTAGTCATCAACAAAAGAGAACTATATAAATAAATAAGTAAAAAATTAAGCAAAAACTAACTCAAAAATCAATATGTTTTCTTGTTGGGGCCCAAGTTAGTGTACAGATAAGAGGCTTAGGTACAAGATTTATATTAATTTGGCCGGTCTCTCATCGTTTAGTCGTCAAGGAGTCATATCTCTTCAAAACCCCAAAATCTATGAGGACGAAACCAGATCATATCAAATTTAAAGGAGATTTGATAGACGTTTTATAGGTGGATGAGACATATATATATATATATACCCTGAAAAAGTTGATGCATATATATGCATCTCCTGCATGGTTGCATGTCATGTGCAATGTTATTAAAGATATATAGTTAGGTGGGCACAAAGAAGGAACTTGCTTCGTTGCTGAATAATTAGTAGGAATTTCTGATAAATAACATGTTGTTACTTATGGTATATTTAATATTGCATAATTTAAAAAAAAAATGAATACGTGTCAAACTGCTGAGCAGCCAACATGACTATTTAGTAGGAGTTCTTGCTAATTATTCAACAGCTAAGCAACGTTCTACAAAGACGACATACGTAGTTAAGATCAAAGTTTTGTTATCGTATGTATTCAAGTTGCAAATATATTTTGTTATATGAGAAAATTTATAATTAAAATTAATACGTGAATAAGCATTACGCACTACTTCAACAGAAGACAAATTTCTCGAGTTATTGATACCAAACTCGCACGATTGATTATAACGCATGCCTATAATTAGTATATTTAGTTGCAATATTCCCTTTTATTATCCAGCTTTCAATGAATTTGGGTTTATTGAATAAAAATAAATTTTGTCAACCATTTATGTTTTACAAATTTCCCACATTATACCTCTACAAGCATTGACTTTTATAAAATATCCAATATAAAATAGTACTTAACAATTCTTTAAGAAACGAAAAACAAAATCCTGTCATGTTTTCTCTCCCACCACTCAATCGAACTTTTCTTCTCTTCCTCCAGCAAAGATTGTCATCCCACATACAGAGCATATTTAGCTTTTCGAATATGTCTTCGTTCAAGTTGTTCAGAATTTAAGTTGAATAATTTCCAAAACCCCAGTGAGTCGCCACAAAATACTGGATCATCACATGTATAATAATGTAAGAGGAGAGCCATCAAAAGCCTCTTTTTTTAGCCTGTAATATTTGGAGAGTCAACTGCCAAAACCTATAGCACATCTTTCACAATTTTAGAGCTTGTTTGGAAGTGTTTTTAAAATGATTGAACGCGCAAGTGAATCCTAAAAAGGTACTTGAAATGCTTTATGGAAGAAGCACTTCAAATGCTTTTGGAACCCAAAAGGTATTTTTTCTAAAAGCGATTTCAATTATTTTAAAAGCACTTCCAAACAAGCCCTTAAACTATAATTATTGCATATTTTATTTTATCAATAATAAATATGTAACTACGTATAGTTTTTTTTTTTTTGAACAAATGATATTATTTACACTAAGGGGGTGAGTTTTGTCTCACAATGAGCTCGCAATAATGTGGTTCAAATTCACCTTTAGCGAGAATCGAACCTTAGACCTCTCACTTACAAGTGAAGAGGAATACCACTAGACCGTAGTACTAAGTGGCGTAACTATGTATAGTTTGACTTGCCTTTTAATCCATAATCAGGGAGGTTGCTTACCATAATATATAGTTATTCTTTGTATTAACTATTTATTTATTTTTTGTCTATTAACTATTTAATTTCAATTTGCCCTAATTATTATTAGAATCTCCCTCCAAAAACCAAACCACATCTATCTTTCCGAAAAAAATTTCAGTGTGATTGTCTCATATGGTAAATCATTTTATTAATATTCTAATACATTAACCTATATTAATGTTATAGCATGTTAGGTTATACATGAACCTATATTAATACTATACCATGTTAATCTAATTACAATAGGAAACAAATCATATTTAGTATTTACAACTAAATACCATAACTCAGGCCAGCATACCATAAGTTTAATTATGTTGTCTGTCTATTCATATTATAATATGTGAATTAATAACGTACCAATGTACCAATGTAACACTTGAAAAAAAGTTTATCCAATTCTTATCCTAAAAGCTTTGTGACACCATGTGATGAAACGCTTGGAATGCCCTACTACTTCCTAAATTTCGGGTTTTCACACTTTCTGCCCTGCATGGTGTGCCCATTTGTCCTTAAAATATATCCAAGAAGATTCCCTTCCTAGCCAACTCAAGCATCTTGATACAAATATATATAACTCTAACCACCACCCTAGCATAAGACACAATTTCACACCAAAGAAAGAGAGAGACACGGAAAGAGAAAGAGTGGGGAGAGATAGGAGAGAGAGAGAGAGAGAGAGAGAGAGATGGGGGGAGAGTTCTGTGTAGCAATGGGAAATGGAGTTCTCACAAAGATAAGCAAGTCATGGAGCAAACTAGAGAAAGGCTTAAACGATGGAGTTTCAAAGAGCAAAGTTGGCAAATACTTTAAGTTAGAAGCAAGGAGGAGTTGCTTCACCAAGGAGCTACGTGCCGGCCTAGCCACGTTCCTCACCATGGCCTACATCATCTCCGTCAACGCCACCATTCTCGCCGACTCAGGCGGCACATGCTCCATCGCCGACTGCTCTGTCCCGGTGAACCAAACCGCCACCCCAGATTGCATGATCCTCCCCAACGAAGGATACCAAAACTGCCTTGCAATGATCAAGAGTGACCTCATTGTTGGCACAATTTTATCAGCCATGATCGGGTCGATTGCCATGGGCGTTTTAGCCAATCTACCCCTGGGGCTAGCTCCAGGGATGGGACCAAACGCCTACTTGGCTTATAATTTGGTGGGTTTCCATGGAAGTGGGAAACTGTCTTACCAAACTGCCCTAGCTGTGGTGCTACTTGAAGGGATTGCTTTTCTTGCAACTGCTGCTTTTGGGCTTAGAGAAAAGCTGGCCAGGCTCATCCCTCATCCTGTTAGACTTGCTTGTGCAGCAGGGATTGGGCTTTTTATAGCTTTTGTGGGCCTTCAAGTCCACCAAGGTGTTGGCCTAGTGGGCCCAGACCCATCCACATTGGTTACAATCACTGCTTGTGCTAACACAAACCCAGCAACTGGTGAGTGCCTTGGTGGGAAAATGCACAGCCCAAAGTTCTGGCTGGGTGCAGCTGGGTTTATAATCACATGTTATGGCCTAATGAAGGAGATTAAAGGCAGCATGATATACGGCATCGTTTTTGTCACATTCATATCATGGTTTAGGGGCACAAGTGTGACAGTGTTTCCCAACACACAAATTGGTGACACGGATTTCAGTTATTTCAAAAAAGTTGTTGACTTTCACAAGATTCAGTCCACAGCTGGGGCTATAAGCTTCACCAATTTCAATAGGTCTGAGGTTTGGGTGGCTCTGGCAACCTTGCTCTATGTTGATGTTCTTGCCACCACAGGCACATTGTACACCATGGCCGAAATGGGTGGTTTCGTGAACGACGAAGGCGGGTTCGAAGGCGAGTACTCGGCGTACTTGGTTGATGCGGGGTCAACAGTCGTGGGAGCTGCACTGGGGGTGACCCCTATCGCGACATACATAGAATCTTCAGCGGGTTTGAGAGAAGGCGGGCGGACGGGGTTGACTGCAATAACCATCGGTCTGTGTTTTTTCGTGTCGTTGTTTTTCGTTCCTCTTTTGTCTAGTGTGCCCCCGTGGGCTATAGGGCCTTCACTTGTGATGGTTGGGGTGATGATGATGAAGGTTGTGAAGGACATTGATTGGGGGAATATGAAGGCTGCCGTGCCTGCTTTCATGACCATGATTCTAATGCCTCTCACTTATTCCATAGCAAATGGGATTATTGGTGGCATTGGGCTCTACATTGCTCTTAATCTGTATGATTATTTGGTAATCATGATTAAGTGGTTGATTAAGATGAAAAGAATGGTGGGAAGAGAACATAATCAAGTGTCTGCAACAGCTCCTGTAGACTCAGCAATTGAAATTATTTGAAGCCCTTTTTGGTCAAATTGTTGTTTCGGAGTGATTATAGCAGGACCCTTTTGTAATAAGTAGCTTTTATTTTTTATTTTATTTTTTCTCTTATTTATACCAGTGATATTGTGAAAGGACGGACTTGAATACAGGACTTCGGATGCATGAGTAAATACTAACCTCTCAATCAATCAATTTTTTATATTTTTAATATTTCAGGACCAACATCCTTTTTGCTGTAATTTATGCAATTTATGATTGAAGACCAACATCCTTTCGACCTACGACAATTACACATCATGGACAAAGATTATGTTCCAGAATTAGCATATTTTAACAGACAAAACCCAACAGTCAGAATCCCGGGCTTCTTGCTCCTGATAGAACTAAAACTAGGTCAAACTTTGTTAGACTACAACCTAACACGTTGTTCCTGCGTGCTGGTTTTGCAGCTCTACAGAAAGAGTAGAGCTATTTCGACCATCAGAACTGACCATCTTCCGTATTACTTCTCTAGTAGAGGTTAAACCCGCATGTGTGGACCCCACCTCTATTAGAGTTACGTAAGGTGGTTTGTTCAAGATGATATAAATAACAATACTCCCACGGTACATACAAAAAATCACAAAAAGTGTTGTATCATCTTAGGTTCTAATTATATGGACACTGCATATGCGTTCTGATGCATCTTCGATCCCAATAGCACACGTATCTCCCGGTTGAATGTTGTTTGCCTTGCTGAAGGCTTCCCAACCACTTGACAAAATTTTGGAGAAACAATTATCAATGTAGAGGACTGGCCACAATCTCATTGTTGTGTCTCGAAGGAAAATTACCCTCCTATCTGGTGTATGCCTTCCCCGGATGGTCATGCGTATTGGCAAGCGCACTGGCAGCTCCTGCACAAGAATCGAAGGGAGGTAAGATAAGTCAAGCAAAACCTAAAGAATGCTCGGTATCCAGTAAAAAATGATCACAAACGCAAGGCGAATCCAGGGCTAGGACCTCGATCAAACAGGGCATATCCATTATAACAATCAGCTTGCTGATGAACATCTCCATAATTAGACGTGTATAATTATCAGATGCACCGTTCTGTGAAAATGAAACACTAGTGTATGTGTAATACATAATGATAATTAAGTGTTCAAGTTTCCACATTGATTTCTCTATTTTTGCCCCAATGTCCATATATTGATCGAAAGCAAAACTACATCAATCGATTGATTGACTCTACAAGATTGTGTCAAACTAACAGAACTCTGAATAGATAATATCAATATGTCAGCCCGTTCGGGCCACCAGAAAAACTTCCTATAGAAGCGCATGATTATCAGATGCATCCTTCTCAAAAATGAATTGACAGCATTTGGAAAGAGCTAACAAGGTTAACAAAAGAAAAGCATGTGTTAACATGAAGTAAAAGGAGGTAGCAGTACCAAGAATCAGTCAGTGCATAAATTTATCATGTCGAGACAGAGTAAAAGTGAATGCTATGAAGGTGCAAAGAAAAGACATAAAATATATAAAGGAATTAACTAACGTACTAGAAACGATTGACTGCCCACTGCCACCAAACAGGAGAACGATGAGCTTGGAAAGGTTTCAACTTGATCGACAGGTTCAGATTTTACCACAGGCACAGGAAACGCAATGTCCTTTTCTCTTTTAATCATATTAGAAATCTGACTACACACTGCGTCGACTGGCTCGAATGATTTCCCTGCATTTAGATGTACTGCAATTAATTTGGAGTGAGATATCCTACAGCAATACACACTCATGCATTCTTCTGCACAAACACAAATAGAGCTTCCCTTAATTAAATGATTTTATAATAATATCATACCATCTATTTCTGGTATGATTTTCTGAAAGCATGGATCTGAAATCAAATCTACAGACTCTTTTTTAACGGCCTTCGTCATCATATCTGTTCACATCAGATATTCTTTTGGTATTAATAAATGACATTTTTCCAGAAACGGAGAGGTTCTCTAACAACTATGCAGGGACATATAGCATTTGGAAGAAAGATCAGTAGAATGACAGAAAATTTTTGGAATCCAAATGTAACAGGAATACCAAAAGACTCTGGAGGAGTTCCAGTAAAGTTCTTTTTAGCTCTTTGAAAACTTTCATCGATCAAATCATGCTCCTTTTTGGATGCTGCCACCTTATTGCCTGCCAATGAAATTGAGAATACATAACAAACAAAATTAAGATATTGAACACAAAGAAAACTGTGTATACTACAGACATTATACACTCAGGAAACCGACAATCCAACAGATAGAGCAAGGAATTAACTGCGTCTTGCCTGATCCGTCAGCATTCAGCAATTCTATTATATTGTTTACAGTATTAGAGACGCTACCTGTATCATTAGGATTCACAGCAGCTGTTGGGAAGAGATGATGAGAGGTCTTGTTGGTGGTTCTTGAATCATCACCAGAAGGTGATACCTTTTTCACTCTGGCTTCAGAAGAATTATTTTTCTCAGTCCCATCAAACTTATATGCATCCGAAGGAATTGCTATAGTCACTGCTTCTCTAGCCACTGGAGCTTTATCAACTAAACTAGCCTCACCTCTCAATCTTAGTGATGAATCATCATGACATGAGCATGTTTCATCCATCGGAATTGCTGCAGTCACTGCCTCTTTAGCCACTGGACTTTTATCAACTGAGCCAGCCTCGTTTCTCAATCTTAGTGATGAATCATCATGAGGTGAGTAGGTTTCATCCATTGGAAATGCTGCAGCCACTGCTTCTTTAGCCACAGGATTTTTATCAACTGAGCCAGCCTCGTTTCTCAATCTTACAGATGAATCATCATGATGTGAGCATGTTCCATCCCAAACAACTACTTCGTTGCTTCCACCAGTGCCAGACTTCAGTTCCAATAGTTCAAAATTCAGTGAATCGTATATACAGCTTCTGTTGTCTTCTTGTTTGTCTCCCAGTTCTCTATCGATCATACAGATCATATCTTCAATGTATTCTTCTTTTGGCTTGAGCTTTGGCATTTCATTACTATCATCATAGTTTGAAGCATTTTCTGTTGAAATTGTACATTCCCCCTTGTCATTCATATTATACAGGTGTTGATCTATAACTCCATCTGGTTCTTTCAGCTTAAGGTTTGACCTTTTATGACTATTATCACAGTTTGAAGCATTTTCGGTGACCACAGGTGCTTTCGTCTTGGCATTCATACCATACAGATCTTGCCCTATATCTCCATCTGGTTCTTTCAGCTTAAACTTTGACCTTTCATGACTATTATCACAGTTTGAAGCATTTTCGGTGACCACAGGTGCTTTCGTCTTGGCATTCATACCATACAGATCTTGACCTATATCTCCATCTGGTTCTTTCAGCTTAAACTTTGACCTTTCATGACTATTATCACAGTTTGAAGCATTTCCGGTGACCACAGGTGCTTTCCTCTTGGCATTCATAACATACAGGTGTTGACCTATATCTCCATCTGGTTCTTTCAGCTTAAGCTTTGACCTTTCATGACTATTATCACAGTTTGAAGCATTTCCGGTGACCATGGGTGCTTTCCTCGTGGCATTCATACCATGCAGATCTTGACCTATATCTCCATCTGGTTTTTTCCGCTTAAGCTTTGACCTTTCACGACTATTATCACAGTTCGAAGCATTTCCCATGACCATAGGTGCTTTCCTCTTGGAATTCATATCATGCAGGTGTTGACCTATATCTCTATCTGGTTCTTTCAGCTTAAGCTTTGACCTTTCATGACTATTATCACACTTTGAAGCATTTCCCATGACCATAGGTGCTTTCCTCTTGGCATTCATCGGATCCAGATCTTGACCTATATCTTCATCTGCGTCAGACGTAAGAGAGGTGCTTGAACCCTGTTTGTCCATCAAACTGTTATCAACTGTGTGGCAAGGACCATCTTTGCCAGAGGAATTTTGGTTATCCCACGTCCAGTTCTTCTGATTCATGGCCTCAGGAAACTTGAGTTTCTCACACCCTGATTTGTCACAAATCTTAACATCAAAATGTGAATCCGTAACATAATTGAAGAAAAGAAGTTCCCCGACTTGTAGGTCATTGTCTAATGCAAATGCATTCCATCCTTGTTGAAAAGCAAGGGAGCCATCAACTCTGGATATCGTAACTTTCCACTGCCACCCTCGTGAATCTTCAAGAACAGCTTTTTTATTGACCAATGCTGACACAGTAGGAGCAAACTTAGGAGGCAAGAACTGCAATGAGATGACATGGTAAGCTTAGAAGGGACAATCTCTACCATCATAGTGCAAAAAGGGAGTAGCGGAAATTATATATTTCTAAGTAATATATACTTATCAAACTCACAAGATAATGAAAAATTAGTTAAACCTTTTGCGTGAATCTCCCTACAGTATACATCACATTGTTTACATAATTCTAGAAAGAACGATACAAAGTAATTTTCGATGTTTAAAATAAGTACTTCCTACGGGAATGTTATCCCCAGAAAAGAAGAGATACTGTTGAATTTGTTTGTCAGTTTGATGCACATACTAAAAAAAGAGAGCTACAATCTACATAGAACATGGGAATAAAAATTAAATAGATTACAATTTAGTAGGGCGGGGGGAAGATGGAAAATTTATCGTACCAAAACTTTAGAAAGCTGATCTCCGATCATGATTTTGAAAAAAGAGGCGACAACAGGTGAAGCTTTTTTCTTGTTCCCATGATCCTGCAAACACTTCAGAGTACATTCTGCACAAGCTTCGAGCTTACTACCCATCACTTCTTTCGCTCTGTTGAATACTTTACCACTACAACAAGGAAAAAAGATAAATGAAGACGGTATTCTAATGAGATAGTAATGTCATATAAAATCAGCTTTGCAGAAACATCATAAACTTCAAAGTGATGTCAGCAGTTCTTCTGAGAGACCACGCTAATATGATTCATGACCATGACTACACCTGCAGCTTCGAGCTAGCAGGCACAAGTAACATAAATTAACCGCCATGGCAGAGCGCCAAACTAATGGGAACATATTGCACCAAATTACAAATGAAAAAGTAATAAAGATGACATCTTTCACGTATGGCACAATTATGTAACAAGTTAACAACTACAATAACTATTGTTAAACTACCGTTTTTTAGGGAAGCGTTGAACTACCTAACAGATGCTCTAACAATTATGGTAACGGGAAGCACGCCTATGTATTTGGAAATAGTTAAGCATATTATGGTAGCACAATCAATATCCAAATACTCTCGATACAAACAACGCCAACTAAATGAGTGACTAGACTGTGAACTCTAATCCTAAAAAAATATTCGTGAGTACGTTTGTTCATCTGCAGTAGACAACTTCCTACGCTTCGAAAATCCGAAAACATTATAAATGGTATGAAGGGGTTGCCTCACTGTAACTAAGCGTGAACCCAACACATCATTCCATAATTTTACGAAGGGCTTGAACCCGAGCCATGTACAAACATGAGCTCCTCTTTAACCCCAAGGCGCGCACAATCGGCTAGTTATTGCCCACAAGCACCCGAAAATCGGACATAATGCGACACTCTTTTGCAAGGATAACTTAAATTAAACAATGTACTTTCAAAGCTTCACGATCATGGCTTAAACAGGCACCCATGAGACCCCAACAAACAAACAATAAGCTTTCTTTCGCTGAAACAAGATACCCTTTCACTAACTAATCATGCTTCTAAAAGGAAAAGCTAAAAACCCTTAAAATACAAAAATTAAAAAAAAAAAATTACAAGAACAAACTAAACAATTTACCATAAAATCTTCACGATCAAGGCTTAAACAAACACCCATGAGTGCAAAAGGTGAAAAAAAAAAAGCTGTCTTTCGCTGAAAGGTGAGAGCTTTTTCACTAAGGGATGTGATATCCACACACCCCATTTTACTTCTCACACACTTTTTTAATTTTCAACCGTCGGATCGGATGAGTTGAAGAAGATCAACGGACAGAAATTATGAAGAGGTGTGTGAGAAGTAAAATAGGGTGTGTGAATAGCACACCCCTTTCACTAAACATACATGATCCCCACATAAAAACTTAAATTAAAAAAACATTTATTTTAATAAAAGGGCGACCCTAGGCTTCTCACGTTGCGAGGGTCGGGCAAACGTCTATCCTACTCAGTCTTACTCTTTCTTTACAAATAAGCCGTCTTTCTTTACAATTAAGCCGTTTTCAGGACTCGAAAAAACATAAATTCATGGAAAAATAATACTTAAAAGAACAAAATAAGCTAAATTGCGAAGGAAGGCTTCCTACCAGTGAGTGAGAAGCTCTTAGAGGTGAGTTTTTGGGTTGAAAATCCTCTGAAAAAAAAAAAACCTTTGTCTTTGAAGAGGAAGAGAGCTGTTTTTGGCACTCAACAGTCACCCCAGCTGAGTCGTACTACTCGTTGAACAGTGTCGCAGAAAACGGGACCTTTTTAGCCATGCTCAAAACAGGATGCCCACGTGTACTGCTGCTGGGACACGTGTCATGTGGCCCTTAATTTGCTTGTCGGTACAAAACTCAACGGGATTGGGTTTTGTTGAAGGGAGGTCCCATGAAACTGGCCCAGTCCAGAGAGAAAATGAGCATGAGTGCTGATATGATATCCCGTCACACGGTCCAACTCAATTTCTAATTGTTGGCTTAAATGAATTAAAAAAATTAGAGAATAAAAATTAACAAGAAATGTGTGGGAAGTAAAAATTAGTTTGGTGAATACACCACCTAAAAACATAAGCTAAAAGGAAAATTGTGGTAGTATCCTCAAAATTTAGGGTTTAGGCTGGACCGATTATGAAAAAATTATATATTCATAACAGGCGAGTCACTTAGTACTACAATCTAGTGATTTTTCTCTTCACTTGTAAGTGAAAGGTCTTATATTCGATTTTCGCCAAAAACTAGTTTGTATCATATTATTACTAGTTTATTATGAGGCTAAGTCTATCCCCGTCTTCCCAATAAATAATGCATCATTAAAAAGTCTTGTGACAGCACCCTCATTCCTTTGCTCCTTCTATCCTAGCCATCATGTTGCTTTAAAAGAACTTTGTAAGGTCTGCGAGAATCAGGAAGATGACTATGTTCGAATTTGACATCGCCTTTGGATTGGGAGGACTGGGCAAAGTTTTTCATTACTTTTTTATTTTTAATCTTATTCCTATTTAAAAAATTAATTGTTTGAATGACAAGAAAGTCTCTAAAAATCTATAAGAATCTTTGATCAAAATCCATAAGAGTCCTTGAAAATTTATTTGAAAGTGGTAAGGATTATAGAATCCTATCAAATCCATCACTTTGAAAAGTCTTTTAAAATCTTTCGAAATCCCTCATTTGACTACACTCCTACAAGTATTTGTTGGAATTGAATAAGTATTTGATAGATGCATTTCTCTCAAATGTAATTAAAAGCGTTTTTTATTGCAAAGAATACTTGCGAGATCTATAAACAATCATAAGCAGACTCTTAGTACGATTTTCCAGTTCACCACATAGATTTTCAGTTTAGTTACGCGCTCTCTTTGAAACGTCTCAATTCATCCATAACCATCAACCTTATCATATTTTTGTTAATATTTTTGACTTGAATGGACAAAAATAACCTTTCAAATTGACGAAACATTTGGTAGATGTGTGACAAGAGAGGGCGAATTGGCGCGTTCGCAGAATCACGAGGGTCAAAACGAAATTCATCAAAAGTGCAGGGGACGAATCATAGTAAGTTGTTAAATTAAGGGGTCAATTGTGAAAAATCCCCAACAAAATTATGGTCCTGTCAGTTCTGCAACTCCTGCCTGCAATGTACCTTTCCCATTATTCTGAGCAAAGTGGACGGTTCTGATTGGAAGCAGAAAAAGCAGAGAAAACCTACTCAGAACCACTCAACCAAACCAAATTAAAAGCAGTCAAACCCCAAGTTTTAAGAAAGTCAACAACTTGCAAACTTAAAATTTGGTGGATAATCAAAACAAACAATCACCAAATCAAATTTAGAAATCACCAAGAGGAGGAAAAAAAGACCAAGTCCCTCTATCTCTCTCTCTCTCTCTCTCTCTTATTTTATAGTGTTAGATGAAAGATTTAGGCTGTTTAGTTTTGGTCCCCACTGGCCTCTCACAACTGCTTCCAGTCCCCAAAAGTCCAGTCTTTGGCAAAGACCCATGATTTTTCTTTGGGGTTTGTGTATAATTTGACCACCAAAATCTTGGGGTTTCTTCATTTTCTCTACTTTTTGATCATCTCTCTTCCAAATTTCCAATCAAAGCTTGAAACTTTGAGTGGAAAGGAGTGAGAGATGTTGGATTACTATGAGCAGCTTGCTTCCAGGCCTTCTTACCATGATTCTCTCAAGGTTGTTGAGGCAGATATTCAGCATGCCAATATGCTGTGAGTACAACATTACAAGTTTACAACCCACTTTTTTTTTTTTTTTAAGAAATTTTGTTTTTTGGGTTTTGCTGATTATGTTTGATTTTGCAAATGGATTTGTGAAATGTGGGATACAGTTGGTTTCTGAATTTTTAGTGGTTTTATGTGTTCTGCATTGACTATTTGGAGGTTGAAATTTGATATCCAAAAGGGCCACCAGAGTGATGCTTTAGGCTTGAATTTCCATATGAGTTTTGGTTTTGATTTTGATGTACTGTTTCTCTGTGTGTGTGTGTGTGTGTGTGTGTGAGAGAGAGAGAGGGAGAGAGAGAGAGAGAGAGAGAGAGCTGTGTTTTCGTTTCAGCAGAAGCTTTGGTACTAATATCCATATGTGTATGCATAGAATATCTAATGCCTATTGTTTCTGGTGCCATTGTTGTGTCATCTGAAATCGGATAGATTGTCGTATTGAAACCCAGCTTGCAAACCTTAATCTAAATGTAAACAATAATCCATGCTTCTGAGAAAGTTTTCAATTTCTGTAATCCGTGCCTAATCTTTGGATATGCTGCTGGCTTTTTACTATTTATTTTCATTAGATTCTTGTTGCTGGTTAGAGTTGAAATAATGTTGGTGGTTGCCGAATATGGACAAGGGTTTGCACTTTGCAGAATAGTTTTAAGGGCACACCATCGGTTTTTGTCCTTGATTACCTTACTTTTTGAATTTGGATTGCTGACTCTTAGGATGTTTCACCGAGTTAATTGACGGAGATAGTTCATATTTTTTTGTGGTTGATCAAGTTAAGTGACTTTTGATGTTACTTGAATAAAAATGCAGGGCAGCTTCTATCCCCCGAAGCAAGGGTGGTACGGTTCTTCAAATGAAATTGGTTTACAATGACTTGGCACACATTTTCCTGTTTTTGCTTCAATGGATCGATTGCTCCTCTTCGTGTTTACTTTCAAGTTACTTAAATCTTTTCCACGTAATTGTTTATAAGGTTGGTTTCTTCCCTGCCTGCACATGTGATTCTAAATTAAATTTACAGTTTAATCTTTTCCACGATTGGAATTCGAGTTTTTGAATGTTTCTGTGGTTGTTGGTTTCGTATTTCTTCAGGTACACTCAGATGGGAGATCAAATATCTCTTCATGCGGAAGGAAAGCTACCATCAGTGAATTCTACAGTACGTAAACTTCTACTCTTTTTTGTAGGCTGGTTCAGTATTGCTGTGCTTTGAAAAAAAACTGTTTCTGCTGTGCTGTGAGAATAAACTCATTTTTGCTGCTTCATGTTTTCAGCTTATTTTCATCCAAAACTGTGAAAATAAGCTGTTTTTAAGTGTTTACCAAACATCTTTTTTAGCTCAACTTTTTTTTATACCCGCTTTTTATAAAATCACCTCAGTACCAAACCAGTACTTAGTTTAACATCTGTTTAAGAATGTGATTTGGACCTTATATTGAGAATGGATATTTGCACATTTTTTACTGAAAACCTCAAAGTGAGTCCATCTGGTGCATAACTTAACTTTAGGATTTCGAACATTAATGACTAATTCTTTAAATGAATCTCATTTGTCCTGCTGTAATTCCAATTTGAAGGACGCGTTTCATTCTGGTCTGCTTTTGAATTTCAAAACACATTAAACTTCGTGTATGTTTGCGGTATTTAGCAGTGTTGTTTCTGCAATTCATCATTATTCACGTCTTCCCCAACCTAAAACTGCAGATGTTATATTACCGTCCCTTCAGCGTCTCCACGGTGATTCATTGGAGATGGATCTCACCCAAGAGGAATCTCTAGAGATGGCTGCTAGAAAAAGATACAACGATAAGATAAAGCTTTTGGATGTGGACTTGGAGAGAGAAGATGAATGTGGCATCTGCTTGGTACCTTGCACCAAAATGGTTTTGCCGAACTGCTGCCATGCCATGTGCATTAATTGCTACCGTGAATGGTATGAATATACGTAGTTCTTCCCTAATTTCCAAAAACATTTGTTCTTCCTTTTCTCACTTTAGTTTCATCCAGTGTTATGCTGTTTCCATATCGCTTTAGTCTCATCCGGTGTTATGCTGTTTCCATATGACGATGATGGGGTCGTCATTTATAAACCATTGTCACATCTTTGCATCTTTGTATATTACAGGAACACAAGATCAGAATCTTGCCCTTTTTGCCGGGGAAGTATAAAAAGAGTAAACTCAGGGGACCTGTGGGTTCTGACCTGCGGTAGCGATGTGGTTGACACTCAAACTGTGTTGAAGGAAGATATGTTGCGGTTTTACCTTTTTATCAACAGACTACCCAAAGATCTCCCAGACGCTCTGTTCTTAATGTACTACGAGTACTTAATTTGATCAAACGTACTAGAAAAATGGTGTATAGAGAGAGGCAATTGCCAACCATCACATGTACAGAGTCCGGCGAGGTTTTCACATCGAAATTTCTTTTCGACTTCAAGCTGTGCAAATAATGTACATGCTTTGTGTAAGAGACAGATATATATATCAGAAGAGTCACCTCTTTTCTCATTTTGATTTTCTGATGGAAGGCAATCTGATTCGACGAAATCTGGTCTGAATTTGTGACCCGATTTGAAAAAGGCCACTTTTTGCACAAGTTTATGAACAGTAAATAGTTCAACAAGTAAAATTTTCAGAATTATTGAGACTTAGAAGTAATCTCAAACATAATTTCATCATAGAAATGTCTACTCTGTTGAGATCACGGCAACACATAAACGTATTAAAAGGTGGATCACATCATCCGAAGGCAGGCAGTTCATCCATTACGCAGTTTCCTGTCCAACAAGTAACTGAAAGGAGGGTGAGTGGCATTGCCTTTTAGGAACGTATCAGAAAGCACCTTGTACATAGCTTCAGTGAGATGAACTCCATCCCAATTTATGTACTGAGACGGGCTTTTACAGACGGTGGCAGAAGGCGCGCCGCACGTGGCAGTCACGTCAAAGTTGTAGGGGTCACCGCTCCCGCAGCAGGCCTTGAATCTCTCCGTGAAACCGTACTGGCTCGGACTCTTCATTACTGTGAGGTATGCATTCCAGTAGTCAGCATAGGCTATGACAGCATGGGGAAACTGTGTCCGGAGTTCATGCAACTTTGCTTGGAGCACAAGGTTGTGGCTGTAGGTTTGGTGGTTGACGCTCTTGACACATCCGATGCGGTCTCTGTCGTCTTCCGGCGCCAACGTCATTGACAACGGCAAGCACCCTGAAAGTGGCAGACCTTGGACGACAACGTATTTTGCACCCTTCCTTAACAATGCCTGCAAGCCAATGTTTTTTTTTATATTTATATTAGAATTAAGCTCTCTAGCTTTCTCAACCCAATAATACCCTCTCCGTTTCTCCATCTCCCTCCCTCCAATCGCATATGGGTTGATGCCGCATCAGATTGGGGGAGCCTAGAGGGGAAGATTGGGTGCTTCGAATCCCCATCACTGAAAGTGAACTTTTTAGCTTTGGTATAGAGAGAGAGATTGTGTAAAGGGGACAGTTAGATGCGTAGACCGTGGTGGAGCTGGGGTGATTTGGGTGCGTCTGGGCTTCGACGGGGCTGGGTTGGAATTTTTGGGGTGTTGGCAGCGCGGCTGGGCTGGGGATTTGGGGTGTCGCCAGCACCAAATGCTTGAGGGAGATGGCACTGGGTCATGATTGAAAGAAAAAAGGTAGTGCTTTCTCAAGATGAGGCACTGATGCGAAAAGGTTTTTCAAGGTTCTGATGTGATAAGTTGTTTTGAGGAAGATCGAGAAGATAAAATTTTAAATAAAATAAATTATTATTTTAATATCTAATATTATACATTTTTCAATCATTTAATATAATCACAGCAGTTTTATGTAAAAATTTACCGAACAATCGATTTTGCTTTTTTTCAAAGCACTTTTACAAAAAAAAAAAAGTTTACCAAACACTCTACTGTTTTATTTTACAGTTGCTTATTCTCACAGCACAGCAGAAACATTTTTTTTTTTTAAAACACGTCAATACCAAACTAACCCTAATACTCATAAGCCATAACCAAAACACCTAGAAGATTTAATGATCTGTAAATTATGCTTTTTGATTTTAGGATATGTTAGTAAAATAATTATACCTGAAACCACATCATATAGCATATGAAAACATAATTAACGGAAGCCTTGGTCCAATTTAGTCAAACTTTAGTTAGGTGTAGCTTGGTAAACAGATGGTGTTTGTCGTATTCGTGTCATATTTATTATCTTAGCGAGTCGTGTCGTGTTAAATCTGTTATCTTAACAAGTGACCTGATAACGACTCGAATCGTTAATAAGTCATGCCGTTTCGTGTCAAGCTAACGGGTCATGCAAAAAATTGTCATGCCTAATGTCTAGATCTGGCAAACGATATCTTATTGGGTTCTTAATATAGTACACGATAAAGACCCGACTCTCTAACTGATTCTTTACGGGTTAACTCGAAACTTGTTGTATTTATGCCATTTTGTGGCAACTTTATGAGTCGTGTAAGGAATTGTCAGACTTAGCTAGGTAATTAAAAAAAAAAAGGAAAATTAATTTTCATGCACTACTTACTACGTTTCTTCTTCTGCACGCTCATATTCATTTCTTTCCTTAATTCTGAACTCTTCAATCCCAAAGCCAAAAATGAAAACGGGTGTTTAATGGGAGAAGATGGTTCGTGAAAATCACTTTCTAAAATTAAATTAAAAACATATAATTTTCAGACCATTTTGTTCTACCCGTAAAAATCAACAAAATTAAAAATGGTACCTGGAGAAAACTAGTAACCCTACTGATCCCAAGCTTCTGAATTGTATCACCAGACACATCAGATCCAAGTGTATAAGCATAATCATTGACCCCAATTTCTCCAACCCAAAAAAGTGCATCATCAAATTTGCAACGTGGTCCTCCAACTTTGCAACCTTTACTTTGCAAGAACTTGTTGAACCAAAGCAGCTGAGTCAGGATAGACTGAGGAGTAATGTCAAGGCTGAGGTTGTTCTTCACAAAGAACTCGTGCTCTATGGCGGTGGAGCCGGCGACGGCGAAGTTAACTCCATGAGTTGAGTCTGCTGTGGCATTGCTCGAAACGGTGCGGTAGGGTTGCAAGTAGGGCAAGGATAGTGACTCGGCGACGAAGTCAATGACTAGGCGTCCGTCGGAGTAGCGGTTTGTGGGGCGGTGAAAGTAGGTGATGCCGTAGGGAGCGTTTGAGACGTGGCCGAAGCCGCTAGGGCCTGAGATGGACCTTGTATTGCCTGTGTCTGTGAATGAGTCACCAAAGGCGTAGATTTTCTTGAAGGGCAAGGCAGGGTTTTGTTTTGTTGCGGCCGCGGAGGCGGAGATAGAGGAGGAGAGGAGGGAGGAGATCAAGATGGTGAGGGTAACGAGGGTAATTTGCCAAGATGTGGGAAATGAAGAAGAAGAGGAAGCCATGTCTAAAGCTCTGTCACTACTAGCTAGCAACCATTTTACTATAGTTTGCCCTTATATACTTTTTATCTTGTTCGAAAAGGGTAGATATGTCTTTTTACTTCAAGCAATCTTTTTTTTTTTTTTTTTTTTTTTTTTGCAAGTACACTATTGGAAACAAATTAAAGACAAGCTTGAGGAAATTATTGTTAAATGCTATTAGTAGCAACATGATATAATTGATTGATTCATTGATTTGGAAGTAAAAGCAAGATTGTAAAACATTTAGAATTGTAAAACGACATGAAGTTAGGCAAATGTTGGAACTTAGAATCTCTCGCAATCTTTTTCTCTAATATTTTTGCACTTCATTCTCGGAATGACAATGGGAGAAAGAAAATTAAGGAATCCGTGAATATTGGGCATTAACCTAGGAAAACTATTTATTTACGTAATTGGAAGTATAAGATTGTTTTGCTATGACGAAATGCAAATAAGATTGTTTTGCTATGTCGGTTCTTTGTAACTTGTTGATTTTGTGATGCAATTAAAAATCAACATGAGTTATGAGTTCAATTGACACTCGAATAGATCATCGTATTATAATTACGAGAAAATGTCAAACAGTCAAAGTTAAAACTTGAAAGTTACTCTATTAAGGTCACGTTTGGTGTGCTCGATGAGATTGGATTTTCGGGATGTGATTAGATTGACAGGGACACATAAGATAGGACTTGTAACTTATGTATAAGGATATGTTAGATAATTCATTCGATTGTGGATTCATAACTCTTCTTGCCTAGCCATGTCCATCGCATATTTTAAAATAACAAATTATGAACTAGGCTCAAATTTATTTTAATTGATCATAACCTATCCCAACCGATCCACCGAACATATCCTAAAAGGTGTTGTGAGTTGTGACTCAAGTGGGAGTTATAGATTTGGATATAAAATGATCTTTGAAGTACTTGAATTAAAAATAGATGGGTCTTAAATGATCATCTGCCACTCGCCAACACCCCCACCACCCCCACCCCACAAAACACAAAAAAAACGGGTTTCCTGCTGATTCTTTAGAAAATTCAAAAGAAAAAGGAATTAATTTAGATTTGAAAGTTTGCGGCTTTGGCGGTGCTTTGATGTGCATCCTTAAATTTTGCACCCACCGCTGTGACCGAACAGATATAAAACGAATCTTGAAGAATGTCATTTAATTTGGTCTCTTTTGCAGATGGCTGTGTTAGANCGCTGTGACCGAACAGATATAAAACGAATCTTGAAGAATGTCATTTAATTTGGTCTCTTTTGCAGATGGCTGTGTTAGACGATGTGTATACGTGTTACTCAGTACTAAGGTTTGGTGGTATTCCTCTTTACTTGTAAGTAAAAGGTCTTAGGTTCGAATCTATTGGATGACGAATTCGATACCAAATTAGATTGTTCATTGTGTGACTTAGTCGAACTCCCCCCTCCCTCAATGTAAAATATATCTTTGTACTAAAAAATATGATGTGCATAAGTACGCGCGGATGCAACCAACGCCATAAGAATATGTCACTGTTGGACTCATGCGAGTTTTCTTTTGTTTATGTAAGAACTAAATACGTATGCTCATAAGTGCTTTTAGATTATATAAGGCATGATATCTATAAATCATATAGTTTGTTTATGTCTGTCCGCCTGCTGTATTTTCTTACTCATCATATATCTAAAAGCTAAATAATTATGTCTGTTCACTTATATTTTCTCACTCATCATATAACTAAAAGATAGATAATAAACCAGTAAAATATGAGTGAAAAAGTAGGTCAGTGGGCATAGTATCACACATTTCTTATTAGAAAATAGAAATCCAAAGCGCACTTGGAAGTTCTTCACTTGCTTATTTAGTAAGTACTTATAAAATTTTCAATCAAACACTATTAAAAGAGCTTTTGATTGTTCATAAGGCGCTTTTGGCACTTTCAAAAGCAATCCGAAACAATTAAGTGTTTTTGTTAGCAGTCAATAAATGTATACGACAGATGTTGTCCAACTATGGAATCCACACTCATCAACGACTAACAGTCACTGACGCGGACAAACAGTACCTTCAGATAAGATCAATCTCATGTCTGAATCACTCACTAGAACCAACTGCGGATAATATAAGACTCAAAGGGACAATATTTAAGCATAAATCACAATCCAGAACCAACTGCATTGGGACATGGATAACTTCTTCTGAGATTGGAACCAAATGATGAGCCGAATCAGAAAGTGAAAAGCCGAATCCAATTCAACTCCTATAAATTCTAGATGTATAATTAGCCTGGTTCACAAACCAAATCACAAAATGCACCTAAGACAAGATCAGAGAACCCGCAACGACAATTCTAGCATGTTATGGATGCCAAACCAGATTATGTCATCGGACCTCAAGTCAAATTCTATTGTTGAATCTCAACATGGCAGCTTTACGATTATACTGGTTGCTGAATGATATTACCACTCTGTTGAACTCGTGACTCGAAAAAGAGCCTTACAGTGGAATAAATCACAGAAGGTTCTGCCATTGCTCCATTCCCGTAATCTCCACAAGCCAGCCTCTTCGTCACAGGTGGGATGAGTGAAACTCCAAGTTCATCAATCGACATGATATGTTGCTCCGTGAAGGGATTCTTCCACATCAAAGTGTTCATGGCTGGTGCAACGAAGAAAGGCTTGCTGTAGTCCCATGCTCGTACAATGCAGGTCAGTAGATTGTCACACAATCCCCCAGCAATCTACAAGAACAACATGGGACATTAGTTCCATCTCTCATTCTTCCAACGAAACACAAACAGAAGCGATAAAAAATAATAGTTTGAGTAACATGCTGATGTGATGCGGTTTCTAGTAAAACAAATTCTCACCCATCTCATCTCATAGCAAAAACAACTTTATAAAGTCACAATATTTCCGGACTGCGAATATTACCTTGCCTAGTGTGTTTGCTGACAATGGGGCGATAACCAAGATATCAGCCCAACTGCGGAGCTCAATGTGAAGCACACTATCACCAACTTTGTTCCAGCTGGACCATTCATCCTCTTCGGTGTACAGGATTACATTCTTGGGAAGTGATGCTCTATCAATGAAATGCAAAGATGCTCTTGTGGCAACTGCTTTTACTTCTGCCCATTCCGAAAAACTATGGCATAGGTTGCCAAACTTTATGGCAGCTACACTTCCGCTAGCAGCAAGTAGAATCCGAGGCCTCCTTGGGGCAGGATTGGCTTGTTGCTCAATCTCTGGACTCGCAGGTTCAGAGCTCGTCATACCCTATTCAAAAGATATCAATGAGTTCATAAACATCCTTGATTTCCGATTGATCAAAACAATTTAAAACAAGAAAAACTGGGAAAGTGCCTCAATTTCTTTAAAAAAAGAAGTGACGAATCTGTAATGAATTCGAACCCCTCACACATACCCAAAGTACTAAAAGAAAAGGCAGCCATGACGGAAAACACCAAAAGATTTACTGCACCATAAACTTCCTAAAGAAAAACATATTCATTTATGTTCTTTAAATGATCTTTAATCCCGCTTGAGTTCATTGATCATTTATGTTCTTTACATGATCTTTAATCCCGCTTGAGTTCATTGAGGGCCAATTCAACAAAACACCAAAAGATTTTAAATTTCAATCTACACAAGACAGCTTCTTAATTACTCCAATAACAACAATAAACACTTTTCCCACTAAGTGAAAAAAAAGATAACGAGGGAAATTTTATACCAAGAACAGCTTTTTTCCCAGAAAAATATCAATCCAAATGAATACACAAAGCATACAAGAAGTGCCTCCATATGTTAGACCAACACAAAGCACTCAGTCTGAAAGAACAAAACTCGACAGTTCCACATTCCTCCCATTCAAGAAAGTGGCAATCTGAGATAACCAATGCAAGAAACCTACAGAAATCGCTAGTTTGACAAATCCACAACATGGCAATCAACAAATACGAACATTTTCAAAAAATAGCTTGTGAGAAAATCGTAAGATGTCAACAGAAGAATTAAAGCTCCGAAACAAAACGAACATACCCAAAAGTGTCCTCCGGACTGACGAAGGTGATCATTCATGACCTCAAATCGTGATAAAAGATGATCTTGAATGATCACAACAAAAATAATAACAAATGGAATTTCTAGCTCCAGGGAAAGCCTCTGAAAAAACTTAATTATAACTTAATTTTCTTTCTCAGAGACTTAAAACCAAACACCTTTGCTGCATTTATAAGAGAATGCTCTCTCCCTTTTCCCGCCCAATTCCAGTAACTAACTAACTAACAGCTGCAAACCCACACTCCTAACTAACTTTCATGACTTTGCCAGTTCAATAAAACAATAAAAATGAAAAATTTCCTAAAGTTTCATAACAATATGCGAGGGCGAGCCTTTTTGTGATCAAAATGTCATGCGTTCGAGTCATAGAAACAACCTATTTGCAAAACAAATGTAAAGCTGCGTACGATAGACGCTACTCCCTAAAGTTGCATCCGATAGACGTTCCCCCTGACCTTTGCAAAGCGGAGAATCTTGTTGGCTTGAGTTTGACTCTTTTTCTCAAAGCATATTAAAGGCAGAGCATTCTCCATTGTACCGAGGATCGATTCCCAACAATAATGATGAAAAATACAGATACAAAAGGAATTGTCTACTCAGACAAACAGATTAAACAACAAACAAAATTAGCATCAATTAAAGTGTAATTGGAATTTAATCGCGTGTGATTTAGTACTAAAACGAAATAAAACTTCATCAATTGAGCGAGAAATTGTTACTGACTTGGAGTGGTGAGTTCCCTTTGGGCGTGGTTTGAGGCGGTTTAGGGTTTTTCAACCGATGGACCAAACCGGGAATGCGAGCAGAAGAAACGGAATCAGATTCTTTCCCCAGTGATTCCGGCGTTGACTAAATTTGGGGAATGAAAATTTAGGTAGGGCCCGCCCGGAATCAGTTATCAGAATCTCAGATCCCTGATTTGCCGGGAGTCCAAACCGTTAGATAGAGGGGAGGGTATTTGGACTCCGGAGGAACGGCTGCATCCGGACCCAGAATTTTCGGTCCACAAAGTACATGTAGACATTGAAATTTCGGTGGCATAAATGTTAGCTATTGCATTAAGATTACATTTGTAAACATTGAAATTTTAGTGAAATAAATGTTGACCATTGTGTTAAAATTACAACCTTCATACACTAAGTTCACCTACAACATCCACCCCAGTTCACCTACAACATCCACCAAGTTTCACCTACAACATCCACCAAAATTCACCTACAACATCCACCAAAACAAATGGATGGTGGTGATTCATTCCCAAAGCCTATAAATAGGCTCCTCCATCAAAGAATGAAGAGAGGATTTTTTACACACACTTTCTCTACTCCCAAATTGAAAGAGAATTCACACCACACCAAAGCCTTAAAGCCTCGAAACTTTGAAGCTCTCAAGCAAATCCCGAAGGATCAAAGAAAGCCCTCTTCGTTCTTCGTGAAATCCTCCTTCAAGATCAAGCCCCAACGCCCCTTGAAGAACTTCCACCCATTCAAGATCAAGCCCCGACGGTCCTTGAAGAAGGTGTTCATCATCCATCAACTGTTCGTCCAAGATCAAGCCTCGACGGCCCCTGGATCAAGAACACTACATCTACACGTTTCAAAGATATAATCAGAGGCCAAATTCGTAGAAGAGATTGTAACCCCTAAATCATTAATACAAATATTATTTTGTACACGTGTTCTTGTCTCATTCATCACAGGAATTTCAGTGTTTACAGTACCCTTGTACTTTTAATGGTAATCTTGAAAAGCCATTGAACCTTCAACCTCCTCTTCCCGATAAATTTTTAATTGTAACAAGAGTACGAGTGATATATCATGTGTTTTTATGTAAATGGCAAAAAAATTTATTTTTTAAGTCATTAACTTTTTAACACAAATATCACACAATTTGTACAATAATACATAATGTATCATCTCATGTGCTAATCATCCTGAAAAATCTCTCATGCCTCCCTCTACCCAACCATCGCCCACCCTAACTCAGCGTAAGACCACCGCACCAGCCTTCCAAGAGAGGGAGATTGTTTGTGTTTTTTTATTTGTTAATATGTGTGGTTAATATTGGGGAACAAAAGGCACTGGATTTTTTACAATTTAAAAAAATCTTGGGTAAATTACCCTTTAACATCTCAGGTCTAAGGTCTATTACAATCTCACACAATATTTTCAAAAAATTTCACTTTCATACTTCAAGTATTATTTTATTACAATATAATACATCTATTACATTTTTTATTCATTAGTCCGTTAAAAGCTGACATGCTGCCATAATTGTACTACGTGACAAAAAATTAATTTTTTATACATTTAAAATATTATAATATTTATCCTTAAAAAAATATTGTAACCCCAAGCATAAAACAAGGCTTTGAGAAACTTTGTCTGCAACAAGAGTTTGGAAAAAAATAATCAAACTTTATCTGCAACAAAAACTAGCCCAAGCAAGAAGTTTGAAACATGATTTGGGTTCCAATTAAAAAGCAAAAAATCAACGAAGGGCTAGTTTGGTATTGCTGTGCTTTGAAAAAAAGCTGCTGTGAGAATAAGCGGCTGTGCTGTGAGAATAAGCGGCTGTGAAAAAAATCAGCAGAGTGTTTGGTAAACTTTTTTGTAAAAGTGCTTTTGGAAAAAAAAGCAGTCTGATAGTGGGTCTTTTCATTAAAGGAGCACTGTAGTTCTGTGTGCTTTGAAAAAAAACCAGTTTTCCAAAGCTACAAATGGCAGCTTCAGCTTTTTCCTTTGATTTCAGCTTATTCTCACAGCAGCTTTCAAAATAAGCCATTTTTTTTCAGTTTACCAAACAGCAAAAACACTCCCAGCTTTTTTTCACAGCAGCTTTTTTTTAAATCACCTCGACCCCAAACTAGGGCGAAATTGGCTTTTGCATTTAAATTTTCAGTTGAAATCTTCGCAAACCTTACACACCCAACATCTATAAATTATCTCTAGATCCAAACCATCCTCCATCTGAACATCAAGCGTAACCGCATCTCCGACCCCATTCCGGACCTCTCCAACTTCACCGCCCTCAAACTCCTATTCCTCTCTTACAACAAACTCTCCAGTGACTTTCCTGCCTCCATAACTTCTCTCTTCCATCTCTACCGCCTCGATCTGGTCCTACAACAACTTATCCGGAGATATTCCCGCAAAGTTGAACCATTTGACCCATCTCCTCACTCTCCGGCTCGAGGCGAGCCTTTTTTTTTGTCCGATTTCAAGTCTGAGCCTGTGTGAATCTGCAACACCAACTGAAGTTTGCAGCTTTGCGCCGCACAAGGTGATTCGACGCGGCTGCAGGAGTGGGAAGGCCAGTAGGCGGCAGAGGGAATGTTGAGGTCGACGGAGATGTGGCTGGGGATTGGCACATGAAATTAGAGTGTTTAAGGAAGACGAGCAAGAAGAGGGATGGATGAGGCGGTGAGAGCAGAGATAGTGAGTGAGGGAGACGAGTGAGAGGATAGTGGGGAGAAGGGGATTTTTGGTTTTTTATTTTTTATTTATTTTTAATAAAATTAAATTTTTTGTTTAATGTGGCAGCCAAGCTAAGTCAGCACAAATGAGGATTTCTTATTTTTTACATCATCACTTAACAGATTTTTTAAGGGTTGTATAAAATTGAAATAAAATGATAAGTAAATGTATGAAATTGAAATATTTTAAAGATGTTGTAAAAAATTGAAATCGACCACAAACCTGATGGGGTAAAATGTAATTTATCCAAAAATATTTTACTTTATTAGGGATAGTTTGGAAGTGCTTTTAAAATAAGCGCTTTTAGATAATATTTTTTAGTTTCTAAAGTAAAAGTGTTTCTTGCAATAAGCGCTAGTTATGTGTTTTTTTGTAAGGAAACTATTTTAGGAGAAGTTCGAATCCGTTCCATTTACATTTTGATCAGTCTTGGTTTGACATGGTTTACGGTCAGATTCGGGCGATTGATCTTCCATTTCATAACATAAGTGACCATTGTAGCCATGAACGAATGCTAGCCCCTCAAGAGATGGCATACTTATTTTGTTAACCAAGAGTTCAGATAGGAATAGCGGAATATGAATATCTAATTGTTAATTCCATTGATTGTATTCTCATATAACAATAAGTATCTCACGTAGCTACGACCATAGGACTAGGTAGTTAGCTTGTTTCAACCTCACTCTTTGAACCGTATCCTTGAATTCCGTAATTGATAAATCACTTTAATAGATAAATATCAATGAAGTAATAAATGACCTAGAGAGTTGAATAAAGTGGCACATCGTCTTGCAAGGTCGAGTCTGGATCATTCACTTTCCTGGTTCGAATATTCTCCTGATATTATTAATGATTTGTTAATTGAGGATAGTCTTTATATTTAATTGGTGCGGGACACTCTTTTTTCCTTCGATCAGGTTGAAAGCCCCGACAAGATTTTTATTGAGACCCATTGTTAGCACCCTATCCTCTTTATGTACATATTTCTCTTTTCAATGATTATCGTACTTTCTCAAAAATAAAAATAAAAAACTCAGTGGTTAGAGCATTGCTTTTATACGGCGGGAGTCATTGATTCAAATTAAATAGTAGGGCAAGTTAGAGCTTGCTGGTTAGCTGGGCGAGAGAACAGGAAGAAAAATAGAGAGATGGAAAATGAAGTAAGCTTGAGTATGTGGAACTAGTAAGAAGCATTTCAAGTTCTTTTTCAATATTTGCTTGCGCTTTTATTAAAGATTGGTTTCAAAAACATTTTTATTAAAACCGCTTACAACAATTTTAAAAGCACTTATAAACAAGTTAGTATGATGAAAAAAATTAGCTACCGACATAAACAAAATTGAAATAGAAAATGGGTGGCCTTCAGAGGATCCTATGACCAACTAAAGATTCAATAAGCCGAAACTTAATTTGCAAAGTAGCTACATACATGTCCTTATTTGGTTTGTGGATTGATCCCAATACTGCCTACCTAAGAAATTAGGCACGTCATCTCCTTCACCTCTCATCCTCCTAACCATTGACGTGGAGTTTCAGTTGAAGTTTGTTTTTTAAATCCAATTTAGTTGAACTCTAATTAACTACTATATCATACGATAGATGTTCTAAGTTTCTTAATATGATTTGAAAAAACTTTACTCCCCTTATTTAAAGGACAACAAAGGAAAGTTTAGGATTGAATGTGAATTACAAAGAGTGCATTTTTGCTTACCACTATTTAGTGTGGTGTATACTCACTCACCACCCTATTACCATATTATTTATCATTGTTAGATGAATTTGAATTTTGATATTTGTTCCTATCCATTACACGAATCTCAAAATTGAAATTTATCTAACAGTGATAAATATAGTGGTGAGCATACACCACATTAAATGGTAGTGAGCAAAAATACTCTCGAATTACAAATGGAGGCTCACCACGGAAGTTTAACTAACAACTTTTCTTATCACGAGGGTACGTTAAAACATATTGTATAATCATAGAAATCGCACAAAAAAAATTTGGCCTTTGTAAATTGAAGCCCAATGCTCGACAAAGGGATATTACTGTTATTACAAGCGATATTACCACTTTACAATAGAATTAAAGTGAGGGGAATAATTTAAATCCAAGGCACATGGGTTGAAGAGAAATAATCAACCACTTGCAATTTTTTTACAATGCACTAATTTTTAATACGAGTGAGAATAAATACTATTATTGTTACATCCCACATCGCCTAGGGGAATGAATCATGTAAGCTTTATATGTATATTATCATCTCTACCTAGCACGAGACTTTTTGGGAATTCACTGGCTTCGGATTTCATCGGAACTCCGAAGTTAAGCGAGTTCGTGCGAGAGCAATCCCATGATGGGTGACTAACTGGGAAGTTCTCGCGTGAATTCTCAGAAAAAAAACCGTGAAGGCGTGGTTGGGGCCCAAAGTGGACAATATCATGCTACGGTGGAGTCGATTCCTGGATGTGGTGGGCTAGGCGGGGATGTGACAATTTGGTATCAAAGTCAATCCCTGGCCGGAAGTGTGCCGACGAGGACGTCAGGCTCCTAAAGGGGGGTGGATCATGTAAGCTTTATATGTATATTCCCATCTCTACCTAGCACGAGGTCTTTTGGGAATTCATTGGCTTCCGATTCTATCAGAACTCTGAAGTTAAGCGAGTTCGGGCAAGAGCATTTCTAGGATGGGTGACCCATTGGAAAGTTCTCGTGTGAGTTCCCAGAAACAAAACCGTGAGGGCATGGTCGGGGCCCAAAACAGACAATATCGTGCTACAGTAGAGTCGAGTTAGGATGTGGTGGGGGCCCGGCTCGAGATGTGACAATTACACCATAGTAGTAGTGGCAAAAATACACATTATATAGGGGTAAATTTGTCCTCATAAAATTATGTGAGAATGAATTAACACCTCGCAAGTGTTCATGTAATTGCTAAAATTGAGGAGATTTAGCAATGATCATCATAATTTTCATGACACAATATTAAAATCAACCCTATTCGGAACTAATAATCTAAGAAGATAAAGAGTTATTCTTGTCACTCTTGTCCTTTCATTTGGCCTTGAACCTCAAGGCTAAAAGTACACTATCGCCTCATGCGGTAACAGACTTGTGTGGAAAGAAAAATTAGCGTGTCACTAATGTATGTACCTCTTCATCTTAAAAAATTTAATAAGACAAAGATAAGCTCTAATTCCCTCAAGAGTTTGTTGAAACTGCTTTAAAATAAATGAAAACGCTTTTAAATAAAATGTTATTGGGCTCCAAAAGTACTTAAAATGCATTTTGCAAGAAACACTGATTACATGCTTCTTGCATGAAGTAATAAAGTGTTTTTTCAAGTCCCATTTGAAGTTTTACTTAGGATTTATTCAAAAAACATTTTCATAAAAAACGTTTTCAAATATTATAAAAACATTTTCAAACGAAGCATAATCCTCATTTGTAACTATTAGTACTATTTTTTCACATCTTCAAGCAACTTGTTTATTTCTCATCTTATTTATTTATTTTCTTCTTGTTAAAATTTAAATTTTGTATCTTATTTGGGCGCGACTATAATCCCATCTAGTAAACACGCGGTCCCCCTATTCGATAACTCGCGGAAAAAAAGCTCGACTTTCCGTTACGCGCTTCGCAGACGCTTTCGTGCCTTAGCGGTTTAAATCTCAAAGGGTATTTAGGTAATTCAAACTCCATCTTCCCCATCTCCTCTTTTCTCTCTTCGCACTTTCCCTCGCACCACCTTTCCTTCCTCGTTAAACCTTTCAAGCAACCAGATCCAAACCCCCCCTTCCCCGTTTCAAAAATCGTCAACCCATCCGACTCGACTCAGTCTCCCCGAGTCGGACCGCCCAACTCGGACCTAGTCAACATCTAGAGAGCGCGCAGCCGATTTGCATTGATATCTGCAAGCTCCAATTCCATTTGAGCCGGGCTCGCATGCCATGGCTAGCGTTTACGACAATTGGAAGCGGCTGGTGCGGGCCACGCTAAAGCGGGAGCAGCTCAGGAGCTCCGGCCAGGGCCATGAGAGGGTTCCTAGTGGAATCGCCGGGGCCGTCCCGCCGTCGCTCGGGAAGACCACCAATATCGATGCGATCTTACAAGCTGCCGACGCGATTCAAGCTGAGGACCCCAACGTCTCCAGAATTTGTAAGCCTCTTTCTCTTATTTTCTTGAAAATTTTAAATTAATGCTGATTTTTTCAGTGCTCAATTCGATTTTTGGTGCCGTTGTAATTGTTACTACTTCTGTATGTGCGTATAATTTCGTTTATGATTTAGTTTTAAGCGAGCTAAGTTTAGCTAATCATGGTGTCGAACTTAGTATGTGCGTATAAGGATTGGAATTCAACAATATGCTGCTGGTTTTAGTAGCATTTGCTTTGATGTGAAGATGTTTCCAATGTGCTATCGAATCGAAGTGGTTTACGGACTATCTTTTGTTTCGGAGCTGGAATATATGGTCTGGTGGTGTTATGATCCTTGTTTTTTGTTGGAGTATTTATGTAGTCACGAGAGTTGTATTGTTTGGATGTTAGTGTGTGAGCAGGCATATAGTATGGCGCAAAATCTGGATCCGAAAAGTGATGGCAGAGGCGTTCTTCAGTTTAAGACTGGATTGATGTCTGTAATCAAGGTATCACTTAAGCTATAATCGTGACTGGTAATTTTTTGAACGGCTGATATTAGTGTAAGTCTACTGTATTTTCTTTTCATTTCTTATGGTTAAAATTCTAAGATATGAGTATTTGAAATTTTCTTTCAGCAAAAACTTGCAAAAAAAGATGGGGGTCAAATAGATCGGAATCGTGATATTGAGCACCTCTGGGATTTTTACCAGCGATACAAGCGACGACATAGAGTCGATGATATCCAGAAACAGGAACAAAGATGGCGTGAATCTGGAACTTTTAGTGCTGACTTTGGCGAGTATGGCCTCCATTTTTCACTTTAGTTGGATACATTTTTTTTTTAACTGAAAAAATTGTTGGGTTTTCTGTCCAAATTTTTGCGTGTTTGTGTTCTACATTAATGAGATGTGGCATTCTTACGGAGACTATAATACGCATATTGAAAACTCATGAATGTAAACCACTTTGGGCGTTATGTGCTGGAATGCATAACAGAACTAGGTTTCTGCTCCATGTGTCAAAGCTGTAATTTAATAAGTTCATAATTATTAATAAGGGGGAAAGTGAGATTATTTTTTCTTTTCTTAACATATCTGTTCTTAAGGGAAATTCCTCCAAAATAGTTTATATTCTGTGAGTGGATATACTGCTGCGTTATGGCATGAAGTTTTGTTTGTTATTTTTCTTTTAAATCCAAAGAATTGGTTTTCTTTTCCACTTCTTCAAACATATAGAAAATGGATAGAGCTTTCCCTTCCTCTTTTATGGTATGATTTGTGCCCTTCCTCTTTTATGGTAAGATTTGTTTAAATATGTTGTTTGTTTATTCTTTTTTGTCTCGTATTGGAGCTCAGTTATTTAGAAATGAAAAAGACAATTGCTACCTTGAGAGCTTTAGTTGAGGTGATGGAGGCACTTAGCAAGGATGCTGATCCTAATGGAGTTGGAAGGCTTATTACAGAGGAGGTATTCGTCATTTCATTTTCTTGTTTTTGCCTCTTAATTCCTTGGCATTTAGCAAATTTCACCTTATATTGACTTATTTGTGTTGATTTGGGTGATCAACGATACTGATGAAAAAACAAGGCATTATTCACAAATTTCTGTTGCCAATTATTTTCGGCATTGTTGTTTTTGCTTCAATATACGTGATTTTTTTAATCTGTGGGTTTCCAGTTGCGAAAAGTTAAAAACACCGGTGCAACATTATCTGGGGAGCTTACAGCCTACAACATTGTCCCTCTAGAAGCACCATCATTGACCAATGCAATTGGAGTTTTCCCAGAAGTAAGTTTGACCTGAATTATCTATGTCTTGCCATCTGTCTTCATGCCCTTCAAGAGTTCTGTTACATTCACCGTATTTTTTCTCTCATATCATTGAAGTTACCCCTGAAATGTTTGGTTGTCTCACCAGGTTAGAGGTGCAATATCTGCACTTAGGTATACCGAGGAATTCCCCAGACTTCCTGCTGATTTTGAGATATCTGGACAACGAGCTGCGGACATGTTTGATCTTCTGGAATGTGTGTTTGGTTTTCAGGTTTGGGTTTTCTTATATTTTCCCTAAGCTTAATTTTATAGGTGGTTAAATGTGGTATGGTATCTTCCTAAAATGTGCATATGTTTTCAATTACAATTGCTGTTCTTATGCATCCCCTATGTGATAACTATTCCAGTTAAATTTTTCAGAAAGACAATGTAAGGAACCAGAGAGAGAATGTTGTTCTAACAATTGCAAATGCACAATCTCGGCTTGGTATACCTGGTTCGACTGATCCAGTGAGTGTTTCAGATGGTCTAACTCATTATCTTTCTTGTTCTCATGTGGATGAACTTGTCATCAGTTATTATACTTATTACATTCCTATTTGCTTATCTAAATTTTCATGTGAATTCATTTCTGCATTTAAGGCCTTACTAGCCTCCTCTATATGGCTTGTGAAGCAGATAGTTCCAAAAATTAAATTTGAAGCATTGTCAGTTTCTGAAGTATGTGATCCTATATCCTAGGTATTTAATATGCTTGTCTATGTTTATAAAATTTAAGTTGTGATTTCAAGAAATTTTAAAATATAAGATTTGAAAGATATATTTACACGAGAAACTTATGTCACCTCATGTGGTTGATATTTGTTTTTGTTAATCAAAACAACCTGTTTGTAAGCGGGGCTAAGACTGTATACACCTGATCCTACCTAGACTAAGACCACCCAATGGCAGGAGCCTTGTATGCTACCCTGCTTTTTATTTGAGTCTATGGTTTCTTCTTTGCACCTGATCCTACCCTGGTTTGAAGTAGGAAACAGCCTCGCGATGGCAAGTGCCTTCGCCCATGAGCGGTAGGTCTCGGGTTCGAGACTTGGGAGCAGCCTCTCCATAAATGGGGGTAAGGCTAGCCGACATTCACCTCTCCCAGACCCTGCGTAAAGCGGGAGCCTTGTGCACTGGGTACGACCTTTTATGGTTTCTTCTTTGCAACTTGAAGAGCTCAGGTTTGAAGTAGGAAACAGCCTCACTATGATGGGGTAAGACTGTGTTCACCTGATCCTCTCTAGACTCTGCAATGGTAGGGTCTTGTGTGTTTTACTGTTTTGGACTTCCCTTTTTACTTGAGTCGCTAATGCTCACATTCGTCTTATAAGATGTATGTCATTTTGAGATTCATTTTCATTTAGAGGTGTAATAATTAAATTGCTTATCATTGCTTCTTGGCATGGTCATGTTTCGTTTTATGTTGTATGAGACCCATGGGCATGGAAATAGTCTTCTAGATGTGAAGTTTATTGATACATTTATGTCTTGGTGTGTACAGAAAATAGACGAGAAAGCAATAAATGAGGTATTTCTGAAAGTTCTGGATAATTATATAAAATGGTGCAAATACCTGCGGATACGCCTTGCATGGAATAGGTAGTCTCAACTCTAATGCTTTCTTTAATACTTAATTCTTATTTTAACAGCCCTTTAAAAATTTCTTATGTACACTGCTAATTGCATATATATTCTTTCACAGTTTACAAGCAATTGATCAGGACAGGAAACTTTTTCTGGTTTCCTTGTACTTTCTGATATGGGGTGAAGCTGCAAATGTCCGCTTTCTTCCTGAATGTATTTGCTACATATTTCACCATGTAAGCCTCAAAGCATTGTGCAGTTTGCAGATCACTCTTCTCAGTTTATCTAGATAACCTTCACTTATTTGTTTATTTATCTTAAAAAAATGTTGGTTTTTTATTAATTTTAAATGTTTTAGTTGTGTTATGGAGATTGAGTTGTGCAAACTTTTAATCTTGGTTTCTATACTGTACGACTGTTTGATATCAACAACAACAACAACAACAACAAAGCCTTTTCCCACTAAGTGGGGTCGGCTATATGAATCCTAGAACGCCATTGCGCTCGGTTTTGTGTCATGTCCTCCGTTAGATCCAAGTACTCTAAGTCTTTTCTTAGAGTCTCTTCCAAAGTTTTCCTAGGTCTTCCTCTACCCCTTTGCCCTGAACCTCTGTCCCGTAGTCACATCTTCGAACTGGAGCGTCAGTAGGCCTTCTTTGCACAACTGTTTGATATCCATGAACATAAATTTCATCATACGTCTCACATTCTTCTAATCTGTCTGCTACTTTAAAAAATAGAATTTTAATCTTTCTCTTTTGTGTATGAATTGTATTCAAGTTCAAGTGAAGTATATAGTGTTCGCTCTTTTGAATTTATTTGTTCATATTGTAAGTGCAAGATAACCGCATGGAAAATTTTAAATAAATATTTTGGATGCCGTTTCTCCAGTATGGTAAATTGTTTGTGTTTGTTTGGTGATGCTAGGAGTCTTTGCATATAAAACATAGCATAAATTGTTTGATTGTTTATTTTATATATATTATTACAAATGACCGATGACATCATCTTACTATTCTACAGATGGCTAAAGAGTTAGATGCAATATTAGATCATGGAGAAGCTAATCCCGCTGCCAGCTGCAGAACAGAGTCTGGATCTGTATCCTTCCTTGATCAAATCATTTTTCCAATATATGAAACATTGGCTGCGGTCAGTGGACCTCTATTTCAGATTTGTTTGTTGTATTTTTTTAAGTATCTCACTTTGTTTTGTTCTTGACTTTGGAATTGGATTTGTTGTTATCTCAATCATGGTATGTATGTTATTGGAAATTTTTGTAAAGATTGTCGGATTTAAATACTCTAGAATTGCATTAATTAATTAATAATAATATGGTGAAGCAGGTTATACATCAAAACATTATAGCTCTAAAACCCTTTTCACTAATTATAAACTAAAACTACTTTTGCCAACTTTATCAGATGGCTTCTCAATAACTTTCAAAAGTTTGTGTATTATTTTTTATTTTCAATCAAGATCGCACTTCTTTCAACGGCATGCCAATAGCTTACTGAGTTTACTTTATTTGTTTAAATTAAGAGTGCAATGCTGCAGATAATTGTATTCTCCTTAGTAGAGAGTCGCATCAGATTCTTTTACTTAATAGCCTCAAGTTGACTGTTATAGCTTCTAAAAAAATCAACATAACCGATTTATCCAAAAAATTTAACGGAAAAGAGGTAGAAACAAGAATAGCAATTGTTACTTTAGGTTCTTGTAGAAGCCCTTTAGGTAACAATTCTCTTTGTTCGTTTCCATGGCCCTTTATTATCTAAAATTGGTGATAATGTTTTATGCATGTATGGAGTCTGTTTATGTGGTACCTCTATGTTGAAACTTCGCATGCATGAATTAAATTGTGAGTTCTCTAGTAAGTTGCATCTGATGGGGGATTTAGGTATTACATTTCTCTGCTGGTATGGAGATGGTAGTTTCATAGCTGGCTTTACTGATATGGTGGTTTCTTCCTGATGATGCTTCTTGAAAAGTTTCTAGGGTCATATTGTGCCTGATACATTCTCCATTTAGTCTTGCCAATAACTTCTGCTTTGCTTTATTTTTCGCATGCAGGAAGCTGCCAGAAACAATAACGGGAAAGCTGCACATTCAGCATGGAGGAATTATGATGACTTTAATGAATACTTTTGGTTTGTTTGTTTGCCGTTTATATTTTAGATGAATGATATGATTCTTTCTTTTTGGCAATGTGACATTTCCTTTTCAATCTGTAGGTCACCTGCTTGTTTTGGATTGAGCTGGCCTATGAGGAGGGATTCACCATTTTTGTTGAAACCTAAAAAGGGAAAAAGGGTTAGTTATATCTCTACCTTGTGACCAAATTTATTCATGCTTTTGACGGGAAAAAGGGTTATATCTATAGTTTTCTGCTCCTTATTGGGGCTGCGGTGTTTGGGCTGGTCTGCTAGACTACCCTCTCGGTTTACCTTTTCTTTCTTCGAATAAAATTGTCTCCTTATAAAAAATAAATTGATTCATGCTTTTGTATATTCGATCCTTCTGAAGGTATGAAACTTAAACTTGACACTACATATTTTCATTTGGCACCTTTCTGCTAAAAAATGTCAATGAATAAGAGTTGTTTAAAACTCTGATGGTGTCCATATTTACCCTCCTAATCTCATCATGTACGGATGTTCCACATTCAGCTGTCTCAAACTTACAAGTTGTATATTATTTTTTTCAAATTTAACATCTAGAATTGTATAGCTGTATGTTCACTCTATTCTTATTCACAACTGTTCTTTCTACCTTTCTTCTTCAATTATTTATTTTTAAGCATCACTGGTTTGATTAAGCATGATGTAACTGGTTTGCTTAAGCATGATGAAATTATGGTACATGAATTGTTTCTGAAAGTCTTGTTCCAAAATTTTCAATTGATTGTTGACATGTCGAATCTCTTTGGTGATTAACATATGTATTTCAGATTGGCTGGGTAGTAAATTCTGATCAATTACATATGTTGGTGAAGTAATAATTAAGGTGTTAACAATTTACTAGTATGTACAATGATAATATTGGGGTGTAATTTTCTGTTTTAGTCTCACTTATTATTGCTTGTAAGTTGTATCATATAGGTGGAAAAACATCCTTTCGCTTAAACCATTTGTTTCCTCCTCCCTTTGATTATTGCTTTGGATTGGCAGACCGGAAAAAGCACTTTCGTTGAGCATCGGACCTTTTTTCACTTGTATCGAAGTTTCCATCGCCTGTGGATCTTTTTAGCTTTGATGTTCCAGGTTAAGTTTGCATTTCCACATATGGTTTCTGAGATGGTTCGGCTTAAATGCCTACATTTGATTTATTTATATAATTTGTGTTTTCTACATTTTATTTATTTATATAATTTGCATTTCCACTTAATTGGATAGGGCCTTGTTGTTGTTGTTGTATATAATTTGGGTTTTCTATTGTGAAGGCCTTGGCAATTATAGCCTTTAATAAAGGACGCATCAATTTGGATACTATTAAGACAGTCCTTAGCATTGGGCCAACTTTTGCCATCATGAACTTCATAGAGAGTAAGTGTTATTTATTTATTTATTTTTGCCTATTCCAAATAATATGCAGATTGATCCTTGCAAATAAGTCTAAAAAACTTATTCCATTTTTGCTATTTTTTTTCCTGTTTTGTTTGTTGGCTGATGTGCTATATGTGTAGGTTTTTTGGATGTGGTGCTCATGTTTGGAGCTTACACCACAGCCAGAGGCATGGCTATCTCCAGACTTGTGATTAGATTTTTCTGGTTTGGCTTGAGCTCTGTTGCTGTGACATATATCTACCTGTGAGTCTTCTTTCCTTTAGACGGTTACCCAAACAACATTTTTACCTGATATCTGTTTAATACATTTACAATTTATAAATTTGCAGGAAAGTTCTGCAGGAAAGAAATGACAGAAACTCCGATTCGTTTTACTTTCGGATATATATTCTTGTATTGGGTGTTTATGCAGCTTTGCGCATAGGCCTTGCGCTATTGCTTAAGTTTCCGGGATGTCATAAAATTTCTGAGATGTCTGATCAATCCTTCTTCCAATTTTTTAAGTGGATTTATCAGGCAAGTCCTATTTTTCTTGGTTTGAAATGGTGACCAAATAATTTTAAATTGCTAGGGCCAAAATGGTGAATACTTTATTTTTTGCTTTTATTTGCATTTTCAGGAGCGTTACTTTGTTGGACGTGGTCTTTATGAGAAGATGAGCGATTATTGCAGGTGCGTGGACAAATGGAACTTTGTATTTTTTACCATCTGTTCAGCTTTGAGCCTCATTTCTTTTGTTCTCATGATTAACAATGTGATCCTGTTATTCAGAATCTGATGTAGTTGAGTTGAGCTGACACTAATTATTTTGGGATACAGTCTCAAGTGACCCTTGGAACTTGGAAAAAAAAAAGGGCTTATTCAATGTACACAAATTCTATTCAGAATCTGATGTTGTTGAGTTGAGCTGACACTAATTATTTTGGAACACAGTCTCAAGTGACCCTTGGAACTTGGAAAAAAAAAGGGGCTCATCCAATGAACACAAATTCTTTAGATAAAGGCTTAGTAGAGTATACTTTAATATTTTTTTGTTCTTGCCTTATCCTTTTTTGGTTCACATTACAAATAGACTAGTATGTGTTAAATGGAACTTGTTGATTATTTGTTATCCGATTGGACTTAGTATGATTAAGTTGTCCAGATTATTTTAGGTTTAGATATGTTTTTGCTTTTCTGATGATATATCAGATATTCTGGCATATTGATAGAATCTCTGTTGCTAGGCTGCTCTTGTCATCACTCAAGGGAGACTAACCTCTTAACTTTTTATATGTAAGTTATGGTGTCATTCCCTATCATGTTCTGAGAGTCTACTGATATATTTGTAGCAACCCTAAGCTATTTTGAGTTCGTTAGAGTTATTGTGTTCTTTTTCACTTTATCATTGTCTCTTGGTATTTGGAGTTCTCAAGTTTGTACAGATCTTCGTGATGAAGATTTCTGTCGGTACTCCGGCCAGTATAATTTGACAGCCTGGTTAAATTTAATTTTCTTGTTTGTCTATATCTGCATGTCAAAACGAGTGTTGATCTCCATGCTGGTTGATTACCTTTTATTTCTTCAAGAGACCACATATGTAAAAGAGCCTTGTATATTGTGTAAAAAAATTCTAATTTTTGCAGATATGTGCTCTTTTGGTTGGTGATTTTCATCTGCAAGTTCACCTTTACCTACTTTCTACAGGCAAGGCTACTCTTACTCATCCTTGAGTTTTACCGATCAATGATTATAATTTTCAGTTGATCAACAAGTCTAGCGTTGGTTATAGAATTAAATGAGAATTTAGTCAATACGAGCTGTAGGTTTGGTTGAATTGGAAATTGGTTTTTATTTTTTATTTATTTTTTATTTTTATTTTTTTTATGGAGAGGGGGGATGGAATTGTAGTGGTGGGATAGAATTAAATTTTTAATCTCTCTTTGGGCTTCTTGGTTCAAATATTTAAAGATATTCATTTCCAAGTTTAGTTCTTCTAGTTTGGGATGAGTTTGAGTTGAATGTAATATATGATTTTGCTTTATAGTGTAACATGAACTTTAGGACGTATTGTATTTTTCTTCTATTTTTTTATATATTGAGTCAGTGTATCGTGTGAACATAACAAGTTTACATGCCAATCATTTCATTTACTGAGTCTTCATTTATACTGCAGATTAAACCTCTTGTTGAACCCACAAAAATTATTGTGAACCTTCCATCTCTGCAATACGCATGGCATGATTTGGTGTCAAAGAGTGAGTTTCTCAACATTATTTTACTCTGTGTTCTTGTTTATGCTCATTGCTCACTAATACTTAGTTGCTTGAATCAGCAGTCAATCCAAAGCATATTTTATGTTTTCTAGTAGAAGGGGACAAAAAACTCAGATATTGCTGTCTTTAGGCCCCATAAATTTAGGGAACTGCAATAATTGGTCTAACTTTAAATGGGATGACATGATGTCAAGAAGCTACTTTTACATTCAGGATGACTATTTTATCAATATCCTCTGATTCACATTAAAATCATGTTGAACCGGCTTTCTCACTGTTCCTCTTTTTGCACATGGCCCACAAAGCACTACATCTTCCCAAGTGGTCTCCAACAATCGTCTTATGGAAGGTCCTTGTTATGTCTTGAAGCTCTTGGTATTTCAAGAGACTGCACTTTAAAACTTGATGTGTTAGTGCTTGGCTTCTTTATATTTGTGTGATTCCTACAACTTTAAAAAAACGTAAGCAAACGGAATAAAGCTTTACTCGCTAAATGGCTTTGGGAGAAAGGAATCAAATTCTTTCTGGCACAAGGTGATAAGGGGCAAGTACGAGATGGAGGCTAATGGGTGGGACGCAAACCCTTCGCTGCGTGGTTGAGTAGTTGTCCTTGGTTAGATATTTCATCTGGTCTTTCTTCTTTCCTAGAGCGTTGCAACTTTGAGGTGGGCAATTGGGGGAGGGTGAGGGTTTTGGGAGGATGGATGGTCGGAGGGTGGACCATTGAAAGAGCAGTATCCTAGATTATTTTGTTATCGAGAAAGTACGACCAGATCATTTCAAGTTTTGTGGATTCTTCTCTTCAGCCATTGAGTTGGAATTTCGATTTCAGAAGAAATTTGAATGAGCTGGAGTTAGCAGAGGTGGCTAGGTTATTAGAGGAGGAAGATGTTTGTTCGATTCAATCAAGAACGGATAATAGAAGGTGGAAGCTAAATGGGTCAGGATCGTTCGCTTGCAATTTCTATAGCTCTTCCTTGTGCAACAATGGAACTGTTCAACATTTTCCACCTTTCCAAAGGTCAAAGTTCTTGTGTGGTTAGTGGCTATTGGGAAGGTCAACACATGTGATCAAGTTCAAAAGCAAAGGCCTTTTATATGCATTTCTCCACTGTGGTGCAGTTTGTGTAAATCTGAGGAGAGTGTTAATCATGTTTTTCTCCATTGTTCTTACTCGATACAGCTGTGGTGGAAATTGTTCAAGGAAGTTAGAGCTAGTTGGGTGATTTCAAGGGGATGTTTCGAGCTTCTAAGCACCAAGTTTGAGCCTTTAGGAAAGGGGAAGAAAGCTAAAGCTTTGTGGGTCTGTTTGGTGTTGGCAGTTTTTTGGAACATTTGGTTGGAGAGTAATAGAAGAATTTTTGAAGATTATAAGGGAGTGGAAGTAGAGGAACTATGGGGTAGAGATAGATACTGGGCAGCCCTCTGGGCATCAGTTTCGAATGAGTTCAGGGATTATACTCTTTCTCATATAGTGATGCATGTGTTGAATATCATTCAGTTTAGTTACTAGTGAAGTAGTCCTACTTGAAAGGTCTTAGCTAATTTTTCTAGTTGGCGGATTTCTTATCCAGTTGTAATTTCTTCTATTGGTTTAATAATATTCTATCGTTTCTTCTAGGAAAAAAAAAAATTAAAAAAATGTACTGTTTGGGTGGATATCTTTGTACTAATTGTCTCTTTCTCTTCGTTCTTTGCGAATTATCTGATTATATGTTTAAGGCTGTATCGTATCACGATACGTTTGTAGTGATATGGCGTCTCTTGTATAAAACTGAATATCATGTTGATTCTCAATAGCAATTATGTCTTAAATCATAAAATTTGTGTTAATTTGTAAGCTTAAGTGTAACTTTTTTTCATTTTATATGAACATACTTTTTTTTTCTTTATTTTAAAAAAATTAATGATTCCACGGTTCTTGATGTTTCTGTAGTGGATTGATTTTGCTTAGAATAGAATGCTGCTACATGTTATTGATGTATACCTGTGTTTTTGCAGACAACCATAACGCATTGACTGTAGCTTGCCTATGGGCTCCTGTTGTGGGTGTGAGTATCTTCTTTCTTTAGCTTCAAAGTTCTTCTAAATGAGAGGATTAACCCTACTTCCTGGAGATGTATTGTGTTAGACAATGTTGAGTTCGGTTAAGTATGACCTTGGGAATGTTTTAAAATAGCGTTAAGAATCTGTTGTGCCTCAAGTGATATCCTCACTTTCTTGTCTTTCTCAGATCAAGGGCTTTCTCCCTTGTTACCTTTTGAATTGAAACAGCTTGTTGTGTCTTAGAATGTGCATGTTGCATCCACTTAGGATGCTCTGTTCTAATGTATGTTCTATGGTCCAGATCTATCTAATGGATTTTTACATATGGTACACCCTCCTGTCAGCCATAATTGGTGGTGTGATCGGTGCAAGAGCTCGGTTGGGCGAGGTATTATCTACTCTAAATAGCTGCAATTTCTCTCTGTACCACATGTGTAATTCCCGCCCTTTGTTTGTATTGTTCATTATTAAACATAGTGTTACTGTAAGTTTATAGTTATGGAAAACTGTTTGAAAATGTAGGATAACATACGTCATTCTATCATCTCATCTGGTCTCATGTTTTCTGTTTTCCTTACACTTGTTTCATCATGGAATTCCTCACAATTTCTTACAGGGTTAGTTGTTTGTTTGTGGCAGATACGTTCGATTGAAATGGTGCATAAACGCTTTGAGAGTTTTCCAGAAGCTTTTGACAAGAATCTCGTTTCACAAAATAAAAGGTGGTTATTTTTTAATTTTCGTTTACTTCAGAATTTTTTGGTCTAAGGTGCACAGGTCTTGTGAAACGGCAACCTTAAAAACTAAACAGATTGCGTAGTGTATTAATATGGCCTTGCTGATATTATGGTATAATAAGTATTATGGTATAATAAGATTCTTGATTGTCTAGTATACTAATATGGTGGTGCAGTCCACACTCCACACACCTTTTTACTGCCCACCCACCCACTCCCTGGTAGTTTCTATCCTTTGATCCTCTTCAATTCATATCGATCCGATGGTCAAAACTTGACGGGTGTGTGTGGAAGGTAAAAAGGGGTGTGTGGATAGCACTGCCCTACTAATATGTGACTTGATAGCCATTGATGAAACTGGATCTTGGTCAGTGTCATTTTCAAATGGTTTGTAATCGAAATTACGTTTTCCTTTGTCATTTTTTGTTAATAACTGGCATCTCAATTCACCTTTTTCAGGTTGCCGTTTAACACTCAGTCATCCCAGGTGATTTTCTTAAGTTGATTTCTTTCCCTTACTGAAGTTTTTGAGGAAGGCATCACATACCCTTCAGTTATTTTATTAGGTCATTCGTATTTCATGTTAGCACAAAGCAATGCTGCAAGTTTTTGCTTTATGAAAGTAATCTAGGATGTCTAGAGTTATTTTGAGTTACATAATAGTTTTTAGGCTTCACTGTAAGTCTCTATTTGTGCAAGATAGTGGGACACAAGTTGAAAGCGTCTATGCATGTTAATTGCTCACTCCGTCGAATAGGATATGCCAGCTGCATCTGGGACACTTCATTTTGTTCTTGGATTGTTGGATGGATCTAACATTACACTATCTAGCTTCCATCCTGTTAAAATCCATTTGCAGTGAAATTACTTGACAACTTCTGAAAATGTCTGCATCTTAAAATTCATTGTCCACTTGTGATTTGTTTTATTTTTTGTGGTTATTTTGCAAGTTTGGCTCTGCATTTTTCTCTGTTCTTGTTACTGCTTGCTACCACTTTTGTTTTCCCTTTTTGTTTTCTTCCTGCTATGAAATTTTTAGCATTGAGGTTTGAGTTTGTTCATTCAGGATTCTCAAGATCCAAACAAGATGTATGCAGCCACGTTTTCGCCATTTTGGAATGAGATAATCAAAAGCTTGCGAGAGGAGGATTTTATTAGTAATAGGTAATATGATGAGGCTTGCTACTTGCCAATGAGAAGAAAAATCTCAATTGCTATGCTTCTACTACTCCAGTGTTTTTTTGTCCTATGGTTCGTTTGCCTTGAACCTTCATTTTTTTTTATCCTACAGGGAGATGGATTTGCTATGTATACCTAGCAACACAGGAAGTCTAAGATTAGTTCAATGGCCCTTGTTTCTTCTGAGTAGCAAGGTACGACCTTTTGATTTTATTTGGAAAATAGATTTAGCCAGTAGAAATTAGTAGTATAAAACCTCTTTCTTTCTTTATTTATTTTTATATTTTACAGATTTTGCTGGCAATTGATTTGGCTTTGGACTGCAAAGATACACAGGCAGATCTTTGGAATAGAATCTGCAGGGATGAGTACATGGCATATGCAGTTCAGGAAGTCTACTATAGTATTGAAAAGATATTATATTCTCTGGTTGATGGTGAAGGGAGACTTTGGTATGAATTCTCTTATATTTACAATGTTATTCTTCTTTTTCAAATGTGTCAGATTGTTATATATCATGATTGTCATGTTGTTGTTTTGCTGTGCAACCTTCTTTATGGTAGGGTTGAAAGGATCTACCGCGAGATCAACAACAGCATTATGGAGGGTTCTCTCGTCATAACTTTAACCCTTAAGAAGCTTCCGCAGGTGTTACAGAAACTTACAGCTTTAACTGGGCTGCTGGTATATTCTTTGACCATTTGCATAAGGTTTCATATTGTTTAAATTAATAGTTTAGAACTCTTATTCTGGTGCTTGTCATTGTAAATTTGTCGTCACTCGTATACGGTTGCTTTATGTAAAGTCCTGGTTCCATTTGTTTTTCTCTTACACCTGGCTACTACAGAACATGTAGCTACAGTTACACATAATTTAATTCTTTTTATGGTTTATACACAGCTTGTTGAATATTTTAAGGTTTATTATTAGATATCATGTCATTTTATCCTTGTAATATGGCTTTGTAATGTCTTATTGTTCACATGGATGGTTTATGTCAGATACGCAATGAAACTGATGTACTTGCAAAGGGTGCTGCTAAATCTGTATTTGATCTGTATGAGGTTGTTACTCATGATCTTTTGTCATCTGATTTGAGGTATGTGAATTGTTTATCTTTAATTTTACACAGTATTTTTTTATTTTCTTGTGATGTTTATAATTATCTTTTCTTTTCTCTCCCTTCACACTCTAGGGAGCAGCTTGACACTTGGAGCCTTTTAGCAAAAGCAAGAAATGAAGGGCGCCTGTTTTCCAGGATAAAGTGGCCCAATGATCCAGAAACTGTAAGCATCATCGAATGGAAGACAAAAAGGGAAAAATCCATGCCTTTTATATTATGTCTTCAAAATTACAGGGGTTTTAATTATGTATAAATTTTTGTGTATGTTGCCGCAGAAAGAGCTGGTTAAGCGGTTACACCTTCTTGTCACCGTAAAGGATTCTGCGGCAAATATTCCAAAAAATCTTGAAGCAAGGAGAAGATTAGAGTTTTTTACAAATTCATTGTTTATGGACATGCCTTCAGCAAAGCCAGTTAGTGAAATGGTTCCTTTCTGGTAAACGATTTTCTTCATGTGAGCTGAAATTTCATTACCTGTCAGTTTTATTTATTTTATTTTGAAATTCTGTTGTTTGTTTGAGAACAGTGTCTTCACCCCGTACTACAGTGAGACGGTACTTTATAGTTCCTCTGAACTGCGAGTTGAAAATGAGGATGGAATATCAATTCTTTTTTATCTTCAGAAAATTTTTCCAGGTATGTTATTCTGCATTTATGTTTATATTCACAAGAACATAATCGTTTTCCACATTAATATTCTGGCTTTATGTCATGTGATTGAGTTAGGTACAAGTGCAGATAATATATTAGATATAGTAAGTTTATACGTATGTGGCCCAGTTCTGTACGACCTGTATGCTGATAGGAGCCAAATTCTAGAATTCTTGTGCTTGGATTAATTAAATCTAAACAGATTGCGAGCATGAACCATGCTTCTTCTACAAGGGCATTTTATCTTGGGTGGCCTAGTTATTATCCAGCTGAAGATGGACATGACTTTGACCTTTAGTCACTTGGCAACCTCTAAATGAATTAAACCTTGAACAAATATGTGACTGTTTGTTTCAGCTAAACTTGCTTCTTTGAGATGGATCCCTGTTCTCCATGACTGTAGTTTATGCCTGCCTCATTGATTTATTAGTTGGTTTCTCTGTTTATTTTACATTAAATGGTTAAGTGTCTTTCATTTTAGATGAGTGGGACAACTTTTTGGAACGGATTGGTCGGGGTGAGTCTACTGGGGATGCTGAGCTGCAAGAAAATTCAAGTGATTCTTTGGAGCTTCGGTTTTGGGTATCTTATCGTGGGCAGACGTTAGCCAGGACAGGTTAGTTTCACTTGCTATCATAGCTGGCATTTGTTTCAAGAACTTAACGTCTCTGGTAGTTCATTTACATTTATAATCATATTTCAGTTAGGTCGGTTTACTATTTGACTTGTACCTAATGATTTAATGTTCTTGACTTGCAGTGCGTGGTATGATGTATTATAGAAGGGCTTTAATGCTACAGAGTTTTCTGGAAAGAAGATCACTCGGAGGTATTTGCTTGTGGGAATTTGAATTGCTTTCAAGAGTCTTTGGGTGAGCTCTTGAACTATGTGTGTAACTTAAACGTTTCTTCCTGCATTGTTAGTGGACGATTATCCTCAAAATGATGTCTTCACAAGTCAAGGCTACGAGTTGTCACGTGAATCTCGAGCACAAGCAGATTTGAAATTTACTTACGTGGTGTCATGCCAAATTTATGGGCAACAAAAGCAGAGAAAGGCACCAGAGGCTGCTGATATATCCCTTTTGTTGCAGAGGTATGATCTTTTAATGTGATGTATCTCTCAAGTTTTGAATTATATAGACCCTTTCATATGAGTTTGTAAACAATGAGATTCTTTATTTTCTTATTATAATTCTGCGTTTAAGACAAGGCCCTTTTATTCCTTAATGTGGACAGTAGACTAGTACCACCTGTAATGGTAAGTTAGGTCTGTGTTAAGTATATAAACCTTCTTATTGGGGTTCATATCTTGTTCAAAATACCCTCACCTAGATGGTCGAGTGTGATTGTAAAGCATCGCTTCTTGTTTAGATGAGCTTAAATTGCACAGTTAATGATACCTCCTAGCCATCCATAGCCTAGGTTATAAGCTTGCTGTTCTGTTCCAATCATATATCAGATTTCTGCATACAGTTTTTTCAACTCTTTTGAGGATGCCAAGTTATATATTTACAATAAGATAACCTTAGTTTTCCTGATCCTAACTTTTTTTGAAACTGGATGGTGGTGTAGGTATTTTATTTTTTACTTTTATGATACTATTTTCAATTCATATTTGGTTACTAGGAATGAGGCCCTTCGGGTTGCATATATACATGTGGAGGAGAGTGGTGCAATTGAAGGAAAGACCACAAAGGAATTTTATTCAAAGCTTGTAAAAGCTGATATACATGGAAAGGATCAGGTAATCTGAAGTTTTGTTTCCTGTCTTTTTCTTCCATCAAGTTTAAGGTCTTCTGTAGTAGACTCTGGAATAAATTTTCTTTGGTATCATTTTGACCTTTTTGTCATCCTATATGACTAATGACATGTTGAAGCATCCCATCTGAAAACTCAAATTATTTGGTTGAGAGGGTCGACAGTTATAAGTTGACTATATTAAGTGAATGGTACAAACAGTCTGGGAATAATGCTTAATATCGCCACTGTAACTTCTATGCACTGCTAGTTCATCTCTTAAGTGTACCTATTAATCTCATTATGTGCTATCGTGTGTTTTTCTTGTCTAATATCAATTTACAGGAAATATACTCCATTAAACTTCCTGGTGATCCGAAGCTGGGTGAAGGGAAGCCTGAAAATCAAAACCATGCCATAATCTTCACTCGCGGGGAAGCTGTTCAGACTATTGACATGAACCAGGTGACCAGTCTATCAGCGGGTGTTTGTTTGTGCCTGAGTGCATCTCTGCTTGGTTTGTTATCTTCGTTTTTTTTTTCAAACTCTTATTGGCTCGCTATATGGCTGTTTAACTTAATGGATTGTTACTTTATTTGTAAATATTGAATTTATGCACCCTAAAAATGCCATCTCTCTCTCTTTAATTTTTTTTATCACATGTATTTTTGACACAAGGCTAATTTTACATGAGATTCGTAACTTTGCCACAATTGAGGATGATATAACAGCTGATTTATATTTGCTCTTATTCTGTTCTTTAGGACAACTACCTTGAAGAGGCAATGAAAATGAGAAATCTTCTTGAGGAATTTCGCAGAAATCATGGTCTTCGACATCCAACTATTCTTGGTGTGAGAGAGCATGTATTTACTGGAAGGTTTGGCCAGCTTATTTTTTTTTTCCAGATTTTATTTGTATGTCAACCTTTTATTATGGCCAGCATAACTGATTACATGTGTGTTATAATTATCCATGCAGTGTTTCATCTTTAGCATGGTTCATGTCCAATCAAGAGACTAGCTTTGTGACTTTAGCCCAACGAATTTTAGCATATCCTCTCAAGTGAGTATTCTGTAACTTGACCCTGCTTGTACCTAACATTTTGAATACATGGTTAGAAATGTTGTGTTTGTTTTCCCCTAATTACTATTTTCTGGCATGGGTTTGAGTTTTGTTTTCTCTAATATGTAGAGTTCGCATGCACTATGGACACCCAGATGTGTTTGACCGAATTTTCCACACTACCCGAGGTGGGATTAGTAAATCATCACGTGTTATCAATATAAGTGAAGATATTTTTGGAGGTAAGCATATAAGATGCTGGTGATTTGTTTCTTATATCCCCCCCGCCCCCCGCGCCTCTCCGCTTTTCCTAAATGGCCTTTAAATCAGAATATCCGTCTTTCTGTATCAAAACAAGTTATTCAGGAAAAGAATATTTGAGTAGACTAAATTAGCAAACATAGTAAAACAGAGGAGTTAAATTGGCCAAAATGAGTATAACACGGGGATCATTTTGACATTTAAGCATAAATTAAGACAGGAAGCGAGGAATTCCTTAATTTTTCATGGTTGTACATAAAAGACAATAATCTAAATTAGTGTTGATGTACCTTGGGTGTTATTTTTCTAACATAGACGGTGGAAAAAAGTTTTCCCTTGTAAGTTTTTCCAAGTTTAGTTCTTTTTTTACTATATTTATACTGTGAAGTGTAAAGACTGTCTGCATTTTAATGTAGCTTAGTTGATAACCTTAATAATTTGACGGTTCACTGAAGAAAGTAGTTCCAACTGAATTTTTAATTTTTAATTTTTAATTTTATTTTTATTGGAGTTCCAAATTATGAGTTTTAATCTTTTTCTTTTGGGTTTATAACTGAGTATGCTTCCTCTTGTGTCTTATCAACTTATTTAAAACAAACTCTGCAGGGTTCAACTCCACACTGAGGCAGGGTAACATTACACACCACGAATACATTCAGGTTCCATACTTAAGCAAATGTTGTTGTCCATTTAAGTGAAGAATACCTTTCTGGTGTCCTGATAGTGTGCTTCTTTGTGTAGGTTGGAAAAGGAAGGGATGTTGGGTTAAACCAGATTGCATTGTTTGAAGGGAAAGTAGCTGGTGGAAATGGGGAGCAAGTGCTCAGTAGAGATGTGTACAGGATTGGGCAACTTTTTGATTTTTTCAGAATGTTCTCTTTCTTTTACACCACCGTTGGTTTCTACGTGTGTACAATGGTATTTTGCTTTGGACTCCTGCATAATCCTAATCCTATTTTGTTAGTTTTGTTCTTCATATTTGTTTCGTGATAAAAATTGGTTCATAATGCAGATGACCGTCCTTGTAGTATACATATTCTTATACGGAAGGGCCTATCTGGTAAGTGGTAACTTAAACCATAATGGAGAAAAGATAATTTTGTCAAGTGGATGGGCAAATTTAGGCGAACCAGCTCAGTTTTTAGAAATGCATTGTAAAGGATACCTTTTTGTTTAATCTTATAGGCTTTCTCTGGACTTGATCGTGCCATTGCGAGGCAAGCAAAATTGTCGGGAAATGTAGCATTGGATGCTGTTCTCAATACACAATTCTTGGTCCAGATTGGAATTTTTACCGCAGTTCCAATGATTATGGGTTTTATACTTGAGTTGGGATTGCTGAAGGTTAGTCTATTTAATTCTCATCAGTGTGTGTCCATATATAATGTCCCTATATGATGACTGATGGTGATGCAGAATAATATCTAGGGCATTTTAATTTTTTTCCCTATATGATTTAGTTTGCTGTTTGTAACAGGATTAAGATTACTTCCTTAATTCTAGTAGATTTAGGATATAAGGTAATTCCATAAGAGAATGCGAATTAGGGTTCAAGATGCAAGAAATAGAAGTTTAGAATTAGAACACAGAAGAAATAGACAGACAAGGAGTGATCTAGAACAGGAGGAGATTTGGGTTTAGAAGATGGAGGCAAGAGATAAGCAAGGGGAGATAATTTCATTTATCAAACAAGTCTGCCCATATTGAATTATGGAGCACCTATTTATAATAACCTAATCCTACAACAAACAAGAAAGCATCTTAAATCTTTATATGGAAATATCTTGCATTTAAAATTCTATGAGGCATTTAGGATAAACAATTTTTTCAATGCTCTAGAGAATGTTAAAATAAGACTTGGAAAAGATACATTGTTTTCTTTATATGCCAATGAAGCATTGTTTTCTTTATATGGAAATATCGTGCGTTAAAATTCTAGTGTTTCAGCTTTTGCAATTAAGATCCTTTCGTGTTACAGGCGGTTTTCAGTTTTATCACAATGCAGCTTCAGTTATGTTCTGTGTTCTTCACGTTCTCATTGGGAACTAAAACTCACTATTTTGGGCGCACTATTCTCCATGGAGGCGCAAAAGTATGAATTTGGTTTATCCTTTTCTTAAAAGTTCTGTTTTTGTCTATCCTTGTCCTTTTGTATGGAATTAATGGGTTATATTTGTATTTTCATTTCATCAACAGTACCGAGCAACTGGTAGAGGCTTTGTTGTCAAGCACATAAAGTTTGCTGAGAATTACAGGCTCTACTCAAGGAGTCATTTTGTCAAAGCGTGAGTGATATTTTCCAGTTACATTATTTCGTTTCCGTTCTTATATTCGTTAAGTTCTTTAAACTATTTTTTTTCCTTTTGTCAAGCTCTTATAAATCATGTCTTAATTTTTCAGGTTTGAAGTGGCTCTACTTCTCATAGTTTACATTGCATATGGTTACGTAGATGGTGGTGCTGTTTCTTACATTTTGCTAACTCTCAGTAGTTGGTTCCTTGTCATCTCCTGGTTATTTGCTCCCTATATCTTTAATCCGTCTGGTTTCGAGTGGCAAAAGTATGTTGTTATTTTTGGTTGACTTTCTATTTGTATGATACATATTGTGCATCCTGTTCTTCTTTTGTAACATCTGAGATGTTCCCTTACTAATTAAACAGGACGGTGGAGGATTTTGATGATTGGACCGGTTGGCTTCTTTACAGAGGTGGGGTAGGAGTTAAGGGAGAGCATAGTTGGGAATCCTGGTGGGATGAGGAACAGGTTTGTAACTGAAATAATATTAGAATTTCAACAAAAGTGGTGTCTGTTTTTCTAAATTTTTTAATTGGTTTATTAATATTAAAATGTCTGTTGTTATCTGTTATCGTGTACATAAGTTTTCATGTTGCAGTTATCTGTATAGATTGAATTAAAGTCCTATTATTTTGGACGGAGGCTTTTGTATGTTAATTCTTTAATTTAGCTTTGTTTAGGATTGTGAGTCGCTTGGCTGTGTAGACCTGTGTTGGTATACTTGAGGTCATCTCTGTTGTAAACACATTGTCATGTTTTTTTATCTACAAATCTCAAGGAAACCAAACTTGGCTGTGGAGCTAAATTTCGTGTAGCTTTTTGTTTCTATTTCTTTTTGCCTTTAGACTGGTGTCAAGGGGAGGGGCGCTAGCATTCAGATTGTTTTTTCTTTTTAGCCCTTGTTTTATTTATTTCATGTGTTTAAGTTGATTTTATGCTTATGCAGATGCATATTCAAACGCTGAGAGGTCGTATATTGGAAACAATTTTGAGCTTGAGATTCTTCTTGTTTCAATATGGTGTTGTCTACAAACTCCATATCACTGCAAAGGACACATCACTTGCGGTACACTACATATTCTCTCTTTTATATAATTTTCAACTTTCAAACGAATCATACATGAGTGCAAAGTCAACCAAAGTATCTCCTCGTACTGTACATGTTGCCAACCGAATCTTGCCTCTGGGAAATGCTAGGGGAAATATGCGTTCATTAGGTTGTGGTAGATCATTTTTTGTTAAATTGTGAGACGATTATTGCCATGGGTTGTGCTTTCCTCGTATATATGCCTTGCACTCGCACAATTTGAAAAGATAAATAAAAAGAGGAAAAGAAAGAAGTTAGGAGAATTCTGTTTGGTAGGTTGGGCGTGCTCTGGAGATGGGTGTTATTATCTGGCACAGAAGCTACTTGATGTGAATTTGAGTATGTTGTAATTTCATATAGAATTTTTTTTGTGATTTTGTAATAACGAGATTAGTATAGAATTTTGTTGCGGTTTCATTTTGATTTGTCCTTGAGAAAGATGATTACGACTCTGCTAGTTCCAACTGATACTACAGTGCATAGTTGAACGTGTGCGTACAGCTTTAGCTTCTGATGTTTAGTTCGCCTTTTTGTGATTTTGTATTGGACATATTCTCTTGATTGTTAGCGTTGTTCGCTCTTTATTTTGACAGTTCTCTCTTTTGGTTTTGATCCAGATTTACGGATTCTCTTGGGTTGTATTGGTGACCATTGTCCTGATTTTCAAGGTTTGTACCAAGAAAGTTGTCATTGCCCCTTTTGAGTATGCTCGATAAATTTCAATTAAACTCTTACTCTACGTGACTGAATAGTCTGAATTTATTTTGCATTCCAGGTGTTCAGTTACAGTCCCAAAAAGTCGGCCAACTTCCAGCTAGTGATGAGATTTACACAGGGTGTGGCGGCCTTAGGACTTGTTGCGGTTATTGCTCTTCTTGTAATATTTACTGAGCTCTCAATAGCTGACCTGTTCGCAAGCCTGCTCGCAATCATTCCTACCGGATGGGCAATATTATGCGTAAGTTAGACTTTACATCATTGCACGTGTTAATCTACATACACGATCATTTTGCAAAGTTATTTAAGCTGTTTCAATTGTGCGTAAAACAGCTAGCGGTCACCTGGAAGAGTATCGTGAGGAGTCTAGGTTTATGGGACTCAGTGAGGGAGTTTGCCAGGATGTATGATGCCGGTATGGGGATGTTCATTTTCGCTCCTATAGCGTTCTTGTCCTGGTTCCCCTTCATCTCCACCTTCCAATCTCGACTTCTCTTTAACCAAGCATTTAGCCGTGGGTTGGAAATATCACTCATCCTCGCCGGAAACAAAGCCAACGTTGACGTCTAATCTGGCCTCTCCCCGGAAAAGTTTTGGCTACTGCAAGTGTTCGACATGCTTGTATGATATTGTACTTTTTTGTGTGCGTGGGGCAAGGGTAGAACGGTTATTTCCGTAAATAGATGGGTGTAAAATATTGTAGCTGTGATTGAGAATTGTTATACTGAATTCGTTGACGGGCGACGGCGACGGTGTAGGTGTCTTACTGAATTACTGCCCCATTTTGGTAAAATGACAAGATAGCCCTTGCGACGTATTTTGTGCAATGCCATTTCCCGATTTTTTCGTTGATTCCCAATATAATTAAGGGATTGCCATTCAATATAATCCTTGGTCAACTTTTTTTGAGGTGTTTTGTCTATTTTTCTTACTTTAATTTTAACTGATTTTTGCAAATTTCAAGAAGATTATCGGTTAAAATTAAAGTTTAGGAAGAAATTAACCAATTATTGGCAGCTTCTTACAAATTTGGTGTGGCAGGGGTGAAATTGGCAAAAACCTCTTCAACTTTTTTATTTTACTTTCGTTATAATCAATACTAGGGAGGGAAGATTCAAACTCGGGACCTCGAGGGAAAGAACAAACGCTCCTCACGACTTGTTTCATCCGTTGAGACTTGTGTCATAAGACCTTGAATTTGTATGGCGCTAAAATGAGCGGCAGGATCTATCACTCGACTAGAAGAAATACAAATCATAACATCCTGCAAATTTCCGAATATCGGAGAATGCAACTAATCCATCCAACCAACCATCCAAAATATTAGGATTAAAATAATGTCACACAAGTCTGAGATGCGATCCTTTCAATCCTAAGACCGCTACACGAAACAACTTGATATCAAATTCATCAGGAATTTGAAGCTCCAATGAATCCATGTGACTAGCAAGAAAACCCATCATTCACAACTAGCGGGATTCAAACAGAATCAAAGTTCAAATATCTCTGATACATAGAACCAAACACGACCTAAAAAATAAAGCACAAAGAACACACATTGAAGAAAAATCTATGGCCACAAACCAAAGCTACTGGCCTTACACCCGATATAAGGAGGTGCCTACGAAGAATGAAAGCCACAAGCATCACAGCTCAATATCACTAAATTGACAACGATCGATACAATTTCAAATCAAGACGCTCAGTACATTTAGTTTAGCAAACAGAAATTCGAAAACAAGTCCTGCAGGAGCTTAAATCTCCATCCTAATGCAAAAGAACAAATGAACCTAAAAAAAAACTCCGAAACAAATTCGTGGGGGCTAATACTAGGGTGCAAATTCAGCTCTTCTCGTATAAATCATGACAAGCCAAGCAGACATTCACGCTGTTAACCCCATAAGTAATCCTCAAATCTCCCTAAAAATACAACGAACTAAAACAAATCAGCCAAATGATACCGATACGAGAAGAANTATATATATATATATATATATATATATCAATTGTCATAGCCCGTCCTAGGATAATTTTTATCGATGGTGTGAAAGGACGGTTTTACCCTTAAATATGTGTAGTGGTGTGTGTACATGACTTAGTTTAGGTCCAAGTTATTTTCCTAAGTATGTGGAACTAATTGGAAATTGAATTGTTTTGTTGTTTTGGTTGGTTGGAGTGGACAACTTTCGACCACACAAAACACACACACACACACCCGTGCCTTTTCTCTCTCTTCCCTCTTTCGATTTTCTGCAATGTCCGTACAAACCGTACGAACAACACCAAACCGAACCATTTAGTCACAAATCGAGGTTTTGGAAGCCATCATCATCTTCATTTCATCATCACGAACCCAACTATACCTCTCTTTAGACTTGAAACCCTCGAAAACCTAAAATCCCAGTTCAAGGTACTGTTCATGCTAAATGAATGATTTTTAGAGGATTTCAAACTTATAGGGAGCTTAAGGACCTCTCCACGAAGCTCGAAGAAGAAAAATGAGATGATTTGGATGTCGAGAAGTCGAGATCGAAGCATTTGAAGTTTGGCCGGATTATCGTAGGTTCTCCGGCTTATAGTTGTGTTATACTCGTCCTAAGCTTCAATTTGGTTCAAGTTTCATGGAATTTGGTTGAGAATTGGACGAGATATGAAGGTTTTCGTGTTTTCCAGTTTTCGACGAACGACGACGGTGACCGACGAGACTAACCAGAGAAGAAGATAGAATATTCCGTCAAAGTTGACGGAATATTCTGACGTTGTCAAGTAGAATTAACAGTTCCTGTTACTTTTTAACAAAATATTCCTAACGAGGTTAAGGGATTCCGTTAAGGTCCCTGTGAGTGGCCGCGTGTGTTGCCATACCCTTGCCGGCGCGTGGGACGTCGGAAAATTTTTCTAAAAATATGGGGATGTTCGTGAGGTTGTGTAGATCACGTTGGTATATTCAAACATCCCATTTGAGCAATGTATGAGAAGTTATTAGCTAGTATTGGTTATGTGCTTTAATTAACGTTTTTATAGTTGTCTTGCATATAGGGGAAACTTATCATGAGGACGAGCGGATTCAAGGGCGGCTCGGGGGCTACGACCCTTCGACATACCAGTGAGTGAACTTTTGGTTTTCAGTATATATTTATATACTTGATAATTTCCCAGAAAATGTGTTTAAATGAATGTATGCTTTGAAATGCCATACATATAAAATTATATTCAGAATATGAAATAGTATATGATGCATAATATATAATTGTGGTGCTGTGGATGCTCAAGTAAGCCAGCTGAGTTTATGAATTGTGAATGTGAATAACGGATGCGATTATTTGAGAAGCACAGAGCTCATAAACCTGCGCCCCGGGTGATTGTGATTTAGCCAGAGATAAGGTACATGCTTGTTTATAAAGTCACATCCCGCACCATATGCTCACATTGGATCCAATTTAGGTGCACAGTCTTGTCATACAAACCATCATAGGTGGTTCCAACTCGTAGGTGACTAGCGATTTATCGCACAACTATTATGAAAGTGTAGTATTGAGCATAACTATATTATACCCAGTCTTGTCGTATAGACCTTTACTATGGTTCCGACTCGTGTGCAGCGTAGTGCCTTATAGGTCACTTGCAGTGACTCCGGCTAGATTGATTGATGAGCTATGAATTCAGCTGTACAGACCTCTGTAGGGGTTCCAACTAATATATTGTTGTCCATGAACTTATTTGCACCTGAGTTACTTTTCTGTTTTATATTTGGCATGGCATACTTATGATTATGAATATGTGAAGCATGATTTGAGTATATATATAGATGTATATATTTATATTTTATTTTTGGGAAAATTATACATGTTTTACGGCGAAGGGTTAAAGCATTTTGATGATGAAATGGTTTTCAAAAACCTTTGTTTTTGCCCACTCACGTTTTCTGTTTTGCGCCACTCCAAGTTTTAGGTAGACTTACTGTTGGTGGCATTCAAGGATCTCGGCGGTTCTGACAGAATATAATATTTGTAGGATATTTTCCGGTACTGTATAACTAGTACTTGTCCTATTGGATTGCACCTAGACTTTCTATGTTCTGATTAGGTGTATTTACACTTATATCTCATTCCTAGCACTTTCTACTTATTAGTGCACATTAGTAGCTTTCAGTTTTTATCTATTCGTATATTTCTTATCCTTATTGCTTTCGCATTATGCACATGGCTACGTCACCCGCACGTGACGGCCAGCATGCCTCGATCTCGATCGGGGTGTGTCATCAATGAAGTTAAAAAAATTATATATGAACTAACCAAGATATGATCAAATCAATATAAAAAAAAATTAGAAATTACATCCCAATAATCATAGCGTTAATTATAATATATTTTAAATTCAAAATTTCTATAAAAAAAACACATTAATTTTAATTTGGAAATGGAAGATTAAGTAGTTGTGGAGATAGGTGTACTAGGTGGTGGTGGTGAAGAGGAGTGAGGTGGACCAGTAGTGGTGGTCTGGTGGGGATTCGTGGGGGTTAGGGGTAAGTAAATAGTTGAAATTTGGGAATTAGGGGCCTGTAAAGAACAATTTGGAATGAGTGATATTAAGTCCTCGTGTAGAGAAAGAGACATGAAAGCTTTACATGGAGCTTGGTAAAGAGTTTATTTTTATTTTTTTACTGACTTGGCTCAAAACAATATCGTTTTGGTCAAGTCATTTTAAACAAAAATACAGCCTCATCCTCCTCCTCCTCTTCACATGCAATTCTTATTCTTTATTAAAAAACATGTTGAATTAGCCTACATGCCGCTGCTCTCTCCACCATTTGACTTGCTGCCTAAACCATTAGGTGGTCCTCCAAGGTCTTCACATGTAATTCTTCGAGTTGAAAGGTCTCGAGTCCTTGAATTAAATTTATAATCTGGAATTAAGAAAACAATTAAAATTAGGGTTTCTCACAAAACACATCCTGTCACATCGCGAGCCGCTGACTTTCAAGTCGCACCTCATCAAGCCGCCTTCACCAGTCCTACAGCCTACGTGATTGAGTCGAGCTGCAAGCTACAAAGTTGAGAGCCAGCAACTCTCTTTCTCCCTGAAAACCAAAATGACGTCGTCCATGACGTCATCTCCAAACCCACACTCGCCCGCAAACGGCAACGACACCAATGCCGATTTTCATTGGGAATCACAACTTGTAATCGTGTTTTTAGGTCAAATCCATCGTCTCCGAAATGATTATTAAAACTCCTGATGAATTTCATTAAGTTTTTTAGGATTTCAATTCGAAATCCCCATGATTTTCACACTTAACGTCGAGAAATCAAATTTCTCCAGGGTTCCAAGTCGAACTCGTGCTTTCCCAGACTAAAACTAACCTAGAACACGGCCGCCAGAAGCGGCGGCGCTGGCCTCAACTCCCGCGACCTTACCCAGTAACATTAGGATGTTCATTGGTCCTTACCTGAGCCCATTTGTGCTTGGCTAACCTTTGGTTCAAACACCAACCCTTTGAGCTTTGGTGTTTTTCCAGCTCACTAGAGAGATTTGTTAATCTAGGCTCGCAAGATTGTAGCCCATAATATGCAGCTTGGTCCAAACGCGACACTATCTTGTAGGGTTATGGTGTCATTGCGCTTGCGTTGCACCGGATCCCAGCTCTACACCGGTGCATCCATGTCCCTGCATGCACGCGATCCCAGCCTGTAACTGGTGCATCAGTGCACTTGCACCGCGCTGCATTTGATGAATGCCCTGTTTGGGCTCATGTTTTTTTTTTTTAATTTTTTTTAATTTTTTATATAACTCGGCCTCCTTGCAGCCCGTATTCTGCCTTGGGTCTCCAGCCCATGCCTAACCCTCATCCCAGTTTCTAGGCCTGGACCTCACGATTTCAATTTACTTAGCCTACTCGTGGACTTTTGGCCTATTATTTTTGGGCCCTAAGTTTAAATGCCTATTTTTTTAGGCCTTATGGGTTTTATAAATTTTCACTAGCACTTTAATTTGGCCTGAAGTTCAAATAATTAATTTAATTATAATTCTAGTCCTGAAAATCTATTTGCATATTTTCTTGTTGCATATTTCTGTATATATATAATTTGTGTTTGTCTGCAGGAACATATGAACCTGAAGTTTATATTTCTTTGGAAACCTGAAGTTTCTAGAAATATGCCTTGTTTGAAAACCTGAAGTTTTCCTTGAAAACCTGAAGTTTTCCTTGAAAACCCCATGAAACCTGAAGTTTTTTTTCATGTAAATTTAAACCAATAAATGTTTCTTAGAACCCCAATGTTCTACTTATATGTGAATGGATTGATTTTTCTCCATTATACTAACCACATTCTTGTCCATTTATTTTGTGATAGNNNNGATTAGGTGTATTTACACTTATATCTCATTCCTAGCACTTTCTACTTATTAGTGCACATTAGTAGCTTTCAGTTTTTATCTATTCGTATATTTCTTATCCTTATTGCTTTCGCATTATGCACATGGCTACGTCACCCGCACGTGACGGCCAGCATGCCTCGATCTCGATCGGGGTGTGTCATCAATGAAGTTAAAAAAATTATATATGAACTAACCAAGATATGATCAAATCAATATAAAAAAAAATTAGAAATTACATCCCAATAATCATAGCGTTAATTATAATATATTTTAAATTCAAAATTTCTATAAAAAAAACACATTAATTTTAATTTGGAAATGGAAGATTAAGTAGTTGTGGAGATAGGTGTACTAGGTGGTGGTGGTGAAGAGGAGTGAGGTGGACCAGTAGTGGTGGTCTGGTGGGGATTCGTGGGGGTTAGGGGTAAGTAAATAGTTGAAATTTGGGAATTAGGGGCCTGTAAAGAACAATTTGGAATGAGTGATATTAAGTCCTCGTGTAGAGAAAGAGACATGAAAGCTTTACATGGAGCTTGGTAAAGAGTTTATTTTTATTTTTTTACTGACTTGGCTCAAAACAATATCGTTTTGGTCAAGTCATTTTAAACAAAAATACAGCCTCATCCTCCTCCTCCTCTTCACATGCAATTCTTATTCTTTATTAAAAAACATGTTGAATTAGCCTACATGCCGCTGCTCTCTCCACCATTTGACTTGCTGCCTAAACCATTAGGTGGTCCTCCAAGGTCTTCACATGTAATTCTTCGAGTTGAAAGGTCTCGAGTCCTTGAATTAAATTTATAATCTGGAATTAAGAAAACAATTAAAATTAGGGTTTCTCACAAAACACATCCTGTCACATCGCGAGCCGCTGACTTTCAAGTCGCACCTCATCAAGCCGCCTTCACCAGTCCTACAGCCTACGTGATTGAGTCGAGCTGCAAGCTACAAAGTTGAGAGCCAGCAACTCTCTTTCTCCCTGAAAACCAAAATGACGTCGTCCATGACGTCATCTCCAAACCCACACTCGCCCGCAAACGGCAACGACACCAATGCCGATTTTCATTGGGAATCACAACTTGTAATCGTGTTTTTAGGTTAAATCCATCGTCTCCGAAATGATTATTAAAACTCCTGATGAATTTCATTAAGTTTTTTAGGATTTCAATTCGAAATCCCCATGATTTTCACACTTAACGTCGAGAAATCAAATTTCTCCAGGGTTCCAAGTCGAACTCGTGCTTTCCCAGACTAAAACTAACCTAGAACACGGCCGCCAGAAGCGGCGGCGCTGGCCTCAACTCCCGCGACCTTACCCAGTAACATTAGGATGTTCATTGGTCCTTACCTGAGCCCATTTGTGCTTGGCTAACCTTTGGTTCAAACACCAACCCTTTGAGCTTTGGTGTTTTTCCAGCTCACTAAAGAGATTTGTTAATCTAGGCTCGCAAGATTGTAGCCCATAATATGCAGCTTGGTCCAAACGCGACACTATCTTGTAGGGTTATGGTGTCATTGCGCTTGCGTTGCACCGGATCCCAGCTCTACACCGGTGCATCCATGTCCCTGCATGCACGCGATCCCAGCCTGTAACTGGTGCATCAGTGCACTTGCACCGCGCTGCATTTGATGAATGCCCTGTTTGGGCTCATGTTTTTTTTTTTTAATTTTTTTTAATTTTTTATATAACTCGGCCTCCTTGCAGCCCGTATTCTGCCTTGGGTCTCCAGCCCATGCCTAACCCTCATCCCAGTTTCTAGGCCTGGACCTCACGATTTCAATTTACTTAGCCTACTCGTGGACTTTTGGCCTATTATTTTTGGGCCCTAAGTTTAAATGCCTATTTTTTTAGGCCTTATGGGTTTTATAAATTTTCACTAGCACTTTAATTTGGCCTGAAGTTCAAATAATTAATTTAATTATAATTCTAGTCCTGAAAATCTATTTGCATATTTTCTTGTTGCATATTTCTGTATATATATAATTTGTGTTTGTCTGCAGGAACATATGAACCTGAAGTTTATATTTCTTTGGAAACCTGAAGTTTCTAGAAATATGCCTTGTTTGAAAACCTGAAGTTTTCCTTGAAAACCTGAAGTTTTCCTTGAAAACCCCATGAAACCTGAAGTTTTTTTTCATGTAAATTTAAACCAATAAATGTTTCTTAGAACCCCAATGTTCTACTTATATGTGAATGGATTGATTTTTCTCCATTATACTAACCACATTCTTGTCCATTTATTTTGTGATATGGACATGTTGAGTTTGAACAAACTCGACTTCACCGCTTTAGAGGTCTTTGGAAGAAACTACCTCAAGTGGGTCAAATATGTGAAGCTCCACCTCACCATAAAGGATTTACATCTCGCTATTAAAGATAAGACGGACAACCCGGTTGGTGAAGCTGAGAAAGCCACTGCCATGATCTTCATCCGAAGACACATTCATGATGCACTGAAAACCGAGTACCTTGCTGAGGAAGATCCACGAGCAATTTAGGTCTTTTTGGCTGAACGCTTTGATCACCAAAAGGACATCTTCTTGCCTGAAACAAGACATGACTAGCAGCATCTGTGCTTCCAAGACTTTAAGTTTGTGAATGAATATAATTCTGAAGTTTGTTGAATCCAATCATTTCTCAAGTTCTGTAATGATAATTTGACCTAAGAGCATCTTCTGGAGAAGACCTATTCGACTTTCTCTGCTACTAATATTTTCCTACGATAACAATATAGGGCTCAGAAGTTCACTAAGTTTTCGGATTTGATCTCTATTTTACTTTTCGTTGAAAAGCAGAATCAGCTGTTGATGAAAAGTCATAGCACAAACCAACACCCAAAACGCCAACATAGGCGTGGTAAAGGAGGCCAGAAGCCACCTCGTCAAGGTCAATAGAGCGAAGGCCTATCCAAGGGAGGAAACCGAGCCCAGAAGCGCCCTAACCTCACTCCCAAGCCCCCAAACTTCAAGAATAAGGGCAAAGCACCTGAAGCTATGGATGCAGACATGTGCTACTATTGTGGTTCTAAGGACCATTGGTCCCGTGTTTGTCGTGCTCCCCAGAAGGTTGTAGCTGAATATCATTCTCGTCGTAAGAAGTTTGAATCAAACTTTATGCAAGTGGATGAACCAAAGAGTACTAAGATGGAGGTTTCTGACTTTCAATAGGCTATTGCCCCTATGGAAGATTAGAATCTTAGACATAAACAATTTAATTAAATTTTAGGACAATGAGGCCGAATTACACATAGTGGCAGAACCCCCTCTCGTTTTTTGTTTAAGTTTGAATAGTTTCCCTTTATGTTTGGATTGTTTGTTGGTGATTTGTTTTTGGATATTAAGTTTTTTTAATTACCAACCTTGAATACTTAAATTATTTTGAATGGATATTTGTTATTAGAACTTTTATGCATATGACCGATTCAAATTAATTTTTATTTCTAGGTATGACTAGTGGGAAAGTTAGTTGTCTGGCAGATAGTGCAACAACACACACCGTTTTACGTGAACGCATCTACTTCACTAACTTCATACCTAATAATGAACCTCTGGCAACTCTCTTAGGCCCAACCTGATTGAATGATACGGTAAGACACGTATAATGTTGTCTAATGGTACAATCTTGACATTGTTGAGGCATTTTATTCCCCACGTTCCGAAAGAATGTTGTTGAGTTTCAAGCACATTAGAGATAATAATTATCACGCTGAAACCTATGTAGAAAATGGAGTTGAATTTTTGTGCATCACTTCCTACGAATATGGCCAGAAGCGTATTCTAGAGAAGATGAAACGTATCCCAAGTAGTCTGTATACTACGACCATACGCCCAATAGAAAGCCACTATATGGCCATCATACCTCTGGCACCACACATAAAATTACTCTTTGGCATGATCGTTTGGGACACCCTAGATGAATAGTGATCCACTGTATCATCAAATCATCACACGGACATCCACTAACCCGAAGTTTAGGTTCGATTGAAGGAATCGCATGTCAAACCTGCTCCATGAGAAAGATTATTATTAAGCCTTCTTATGACAAGATTCGGTCGAATCCTCATACTTTTCTACAAAGGATTCAGATGGGACATTTATGGACCGATTCACCCTCCATGCGAACCATTTAGATATTTTATGGTTTTGGTTGATGCTTCCACACGTTGGTCACACGTGTGCTTGTTATCCACAAGGAACACTGCATTATCCAAAGTGTTAGCTCAGGTTATTAAGCTCATGGCTCACCACCCTAATTATCCAATCAAATCTATTTGATTTGATAATGCTGGAGAATTCACATCTAAAACTTTTGATGATTATTACATGTTGGTTGGGGTTGAAGTTGAACATCCAGTGCCTCATGTTCATACCCAGAATGGCTTGGCAGAGACATTCATCAAGTGCTTACAAATGATTGCTCGATCGTTGGTCATACGTACCAAGTTCCCGATCGTTGCTTAGGGCCATGCAATATTGCACGCAACCATGTTGGTCCGCCTGAGGCCTGTTGCAACCCAACCATATAACGCCCTTCAGTTGGTTAGTGGATATGAACTTGACATATTGCATCTGCGCAATTTTGGTTGTGCAGTCTATGTGTCGATTTCGCCACCATACGTACAAAAATAGGGCCTCAACTAAGGATGGAAATATTTGTCGGATATGATTCTCCTTCAATCATTCGTTACTTAGAACCTTTGATAGGCGATCTGTTTACCACTCGTTTCGTGAATTATCACTTATATGAGACAGTATTCCTGTTGTTAGGAAGAGATAAAAATGTCAACGTATTTGAAGAACAATGCGAATTATTGTGGACGACTCCCACTTTGTCTTATTTAGATCCCTGCATCGTTCAGTCTGAAACTGAAGTGCAACGCATATTAGATCTTCAGAATGTAGCTCAAAGCATGCTAGATGCTTTCACCGACCTAGCGCGGTGACATGATCGCATATTCCAGCTGCGAATGTGCCTGCAAAGATGGATGTACCAAATGTACAATAGACTTCCCTCTTGGAGGCTCGGGATGCCACTTTTGTCGATCTACGTACATTAGCAGCTAGCCTCTGCCCCTACACAAAAGCGTGGCAGACCACTTGGTTCAAAGGATTCACATATCTGGAAAAGGAAACCCATGGGCTCCTCCTGAGCCTACCGTGAATGCGATTGTTGCCTACTCATTCTATCCAACTCATGAGGAAATTCTAGATTATAGAAGTGTCATTGAAGAGACAAATCCACCTCCCGAGAATCATGAGATTTTGATCCATTATACTAGCTTAGATGATGTTTGGTGTAGAAATAAGGTGATCATCGATGATGCATTAGCATATGTAGTAGCTACTAAGATCATGTTGAGCAATGACATTGAACCCCTTCTGCTGATAAATATCGATGTAGAACTGATTGGTCAAACTGGAAATAAGCAATCTAAGTTGAACTTGATTTGCTCACGAAATGTAAAGTGTTTGGACTTGTAGCTCATACTCCTCCACATGTGAAACCTGTTGGCTACAATTAGGTTTTTGTTCGGAAGCGTAATGAGAAGAATGAAATTATGCGTTACAAAGCTCGTCCTGTTGCGCAAGGCTTCTCACAACTCCTCCAGATTGACCACGACGAAATGTAACGCCCCGCCTCGAAACATTTGTTTGAATATAATTTCCATGATAGGCCAAATTAAACTCTTGTTTATTTAACTACCATTAATCACAATTCTTTATTTAAATTTATTAATCACTAACCAAATCTATAACAAAAATTTAATTACCAAAACATAAGATTTAATTTTACAATTAATCACCAAATTTCTTTTCTTTATTCAAATTCCCAACAAAAGATTAATCTCAATTATTTAAGGCTGCATCTAACCCTGTTAGACTGCCTATGTGCCCTTGAGTGGGATCAAGTCTTTCGTAGTTCACCATTCAACCTTTTATCCATTTCCGAAATACTCTAATAATAGAAATATTTAACATTAGTTTTCACAATCGAATCACAGAAAATGGGAACCAATTACGGATTTAAAATATCAAAATCTACATGAAAAGACAATGTCGGCCCATTGGCCACGTGCCGCCGCGGGTGGCGGTCGGCAGCCCCGACTCACCGAAAAATTTAACTATTCCAAAAATTACCAATTTTTTTCAGGAATGTACAACTCAAGGAGAGGAACATTTTTTCATACCTGGGCCGATGTCCAATTCGGCCAAGAAAAGCCCTAATTTCACTCAAACCCGTCGGAAACCCTAGAAATTGGTGGCTTCGATTTGTCACCTCCGGTGCTCCGCCGCCAAACCAATGCCTGGGCTTTGTTCCTAAGGTTGAGGGGAGTTCATTGATGGTGGTGGTGGTGGAAGTTTTATTCAAGTTTGGTGGATCGCCACCACGAACTCTGTCGCACCCCTCATGTGCGATTTCACAATTTCTAAGGCCAAGTTCCGTCAAATTTTGGGGTGGAATGGGTAGAGGGAAAGCCATGGAGTGTTTTCCCAAAGGTTGTTTGACGTGGTTTGCCAGAAAAATTGACAAAAACCACTGAAGAAGGCGAAAGGAATCGGGTCGGGTTGCCGGGTCTAGGTGATCCAGTGTTCCATCATTCTCTCCCTTTCCCTCCCGATTCTCCCCTCCTATTGGTCCACCCCTCCCTCATTTTCTCTCCCGCAACCTTCTCTTCCTCACAGCCACACACATGGCATTATCCCATTGCCCCAGATTTTCTGGAGCCTTCCAAATTAATGGTAAAATGCCTATTTTTCCCTCCACTTCAATCGTTAATAACTTCTTCATTATAATTCCGTTTCACGAACGGTTTTTGCCCACACATTCTTGAGATCGAACTCTATCCAAGTATGCCAAGAAAAATGCTAAAATATGTAAGGATAAAATATGTCCTCCTATATTTCAATTTAGCCAACTAGGGCATTTTCGTCATTTCACTTATAAAATTCCCGGAAATAAAACTTTAAAATTTTTCAATTCGATTTTCATAACTATAAATTTTATTTTCGATTTTCTCCACATATTCATAATTATAAATATCTAATTCATGTATTTAAATTTTCTGGGTATTACATTCGACCCCCATTAAAATAAATCTCGTCCCCAAAGATTTCAACCATCAAATAACGGAAATGAAATTATAACTCATCCCACCCTTCCATTTATAGTGAATAAAATCATATGATTTTATTCAACCTCAAAATAAATAGATCAACGAAGAATCATCATGATTCACACACATTTTCTCTGATTTCCAACCACATTCATTGGCAAAAATACTAGAACATCTAGCCACAATCACTGTATAAAAAAATTTGGAATTTAAAGCCAATCTGCAATACTGTTAACATTGAACAAAATCAAAACCTCATTCTATGATTGCCTTCATATCCACAAATAAACTAAATTACCCATAGTAAATTTAAAAACCTTTTAAATCTTTCTTTTAATTGTTTCTCTTTTAAATTACTTCTAAGTGCAGCCACTGATCTCATAAATTAGCGACTCACACTTCTAGAGCATCATTCACATTTCATTAACCAATGAAGAGAATTTATATATATGTCAGAACTCTATTAGCCAACAAAACTAAACCTTATTAATCACATAGCCATAAGAATATGTGCTCTTCATTGGTTCTGTTTGCAATATTAAATTCAATAAAATTTGGAATTACAAGCTTTCCCCATCAATTCTTTTCATCAAAAAAAAAAAAAAAAAAACACAATTGGGAAATCGTATATATTAAACGAACTCAAAATCCCATTCCATAATTTTATTCATGTCCCCCAACAATAAATGAAGAAATATTCATGGTCTTTCCACCATTCCAATTATAATGGACAAACCATAGCCTTAGTTTATAATTTCATTCCTGTTCAATAAATCATAATGACTTTCGTAAATATTAAAATTTCCAACCATAATTATCATTGGCCATAATATTTTAAAATTTCTAGCCATAATTATCATTGACAAAACAATGATTTCGTCACCTATTTCTTTTATCCCAATCAGTAACTAGTAGATTGGAAAAGATCGTAATATACCTGGTCAATACACATCACACATTTTTTTTTATCACTTCAACAATTCATTCTCATAGCCCACACATGGACATTTTCCCCGGAAACACTGGGTCTTTGTGCCCATTCCACCATTCCTCCACATTCCATGGGTCTTTTCACCCAAATCAACATCCACGAGCCTTTTCACCCAATTCAACATTTCTCAATTTAATACGACTTTTCCCATCTATTTGTCACGATTTCACAATCACCTTATCGTTTAAAATTTTCATAACGCATAACATAATATAAATCCAATTCAAGATTAATTTGAGACTTTAATCAAACGTTCATATTCAAAGCTATACATAAAATATGACATTTTTAAAATTTCCTACTCCAACTCAATTCAATTCACTTCATAATGATTCACGATATAGGCATTTCACATAAATTCATCATTAGTCAAAGAACTTATGAAATAGTGTAATATCAATACAATCCACAATTCTCATCCACAACCATCAATAATATCACATATTGTAAGGTAGAATCATTCGCTCTAATACCATTTGTAACGCCCCGCCCCAAAACAGTTGTTTCGGAATATAATTTCGGTGATAGGCCAAATTAAACCTTGTTTATTTAACTACCACTAATCACAATTCTTTATTTAAATTTATTAATCACTAATCAAATCTATAACCAAAATTTAATTACCAAAACATAAGATTTAATTTTACAATTAATCACCAAATTTCTTTTCTTTATTCAAATTCCCAACAAAAGATTAATCTCAATTATTTAAGGCTGCATCTAACCCTGTTAGACTGCCTACGTACCCTTGAGCGGGATCAAGCCTTTCATAGTTCACCATTCAACCTTTTATCCATTTCCGAAAATACTCTAATAACAGAAATATTTAACATTAGTTTTCACAATCGAATCACACCAAATGGGTACCAATTACGGATTTAAAATATCAAAATCTGCATGAAAAGACAATGTCGGCCCACTGGCCAAGCCCCGTCGTTAGACCTGTAAACGGGTCGGATTTATTGGGTTTGGGTCGGGTTGGACCCGACCCGTTAAGCTAACGGGTCACCCGAACCCGACCCGTTAAGCTAACGGGTCACCCGTTTCACCCGTTAACAATTATTTTTATTTTTATTTTTTGCATAAAGTTTATTTTTTGTCATTAAGATTTTACTAAAATTACTAAAATATCCTCAACTAACGGGTGCTAACGGGTGTTAACGGGTCCTAACGGGTTGACCCAAAGTGACCCGTTATTTAACGGGTTCACCCGTTAACGACCCGCCCGTTAAGCATCCACCCAAATACAAATATTAACGGGTTGGGTCGGGTCGGGTTAACGGGTTGGGTCCAAAATGCCAGGCCTAGCCACCGTGGGTGGCGGTCGGCTGCCCCGACTCACCGGAAAATTTAACTATTTCTAAAAATTACCAAATTTTGCAAGAATGTACAAATCAAGAAGAGGAATTTTTTTTATACTTGGGTCGAGGTCCAATTTGGCCGGGAAAAGCCCCAATTTCACTCAAACTCGTTGGAAACCCTAGAAATGGGTGGCTTCGATCCGTCACCTCCGATGCTCGCTTCCCCAACCAATGCCTAGGCTTTGTTCCTAAGGTTGAGGGAAGTCCATTGATGGTGGTGGTGGTGGTGGTGGAAGTTTTATTCAGGTTTGGTGGATGGCCACCACGAACTCCGTCGCACACCCCTCCCCCTCCGGTGCGGTTTCACAATTTTTAAGGCCAAATTCCATCAAATTTTGGGGTGGATTGGGAAGAGGAAAGGCCATGAAGTGTTTTCCCAAGAGTTTTTTGATGTGGTTCGTCGGAAAAACCGACGAAAACTGCCATAAAAGGCGAAAGGAACTGGGTCAAGTCGTCGGGTCTAGGTGATCCACTCTTTCCCTCCCGGTTCTCCCCTCCTATTGGTCCACCCCCTTCCTTATTTTCTTTCCCGCAACCTTCTCTTCTTCACAGCCACAAACGTGGCATCATCCCATTGCTCCAGATTTTCTGGAGCCTTCCAAATTAATGATAAAATGCCTATTTTGCTCTCCACTTCAATCGTGAATAACTTCTTCGTTATAATTCCGTTTCACGAACTATTTTTGCCCACACGCTCGTGAGATCAAACTCTATCCAAGTATGCCAAGAAAAATGATAAAATATGCGATGATAAAATACGTCCTCGTATATTTCAATTTAGCCAACTAGGGCATTTTCGTTATTTCACTTATAAAATTCCCGGAAATAAAACTTTAAAATTTCTCAATTCAATTTTCATAACTATAAATTGATTTATTTTTATTTTCTCCACATATTCATAATTATGAATATCTAATTCATGTATTTAAATTTTCAGGGTATTACACAAAACTTATTCACCCGTTATGGATGTGATTACTTTTCGCTACCCTATTAGTATGGTAGTTTTCGAAAAACTGAGTATCCAGCTGATGGACGTAGTAACTGCGTATCTCTATGGGGATTTTGATACGAAAATTTGTATGAAAGTTTTCAAATGACTTACATTGACTGGATCAAATATTTCCAAACCCTGGAACACGCTCTTAATTCGACTGAGGCGTTCACTATATACGGTTTGAAGCAATCCGAAAGAATATGGTATAACCGTCTGAGTGAGTATTTGACTAGTCAAGGATATGTGAACAACGAACTATGCCTTTTTATTTGACTAGTCAAGTCACATTCCGATTTTGCGATTGTTGCAGTTCATGTCGACAACATGAACCTCATCAGAATTCCTAAAGAGCTCAAGATAACTACCACATACCTGAAGTCGGAATTTGAGATGAAAGATCTAAGAAAGACTCGATACTGTCTCGGTCTCGAGATATAGCATCGTTCGAATGAAATCTTAATACATCAATCGAACTACACCCAGAAGGTGTTGTGCCGCTTTAACAAGGATAAAGCGAAGCCTTCGAGTACTCTTATGGTTGTTTGATCGCTAGATGCAAAACGAGATCCCTTCCGTTCGAATGAGGATGGTGAAGAGATTTTAGAGCCTGAAGTTCCTTATCTAAGTGAGATAGGCGCTTTATTGTACTTAGCTCAATGCACTAGACCCAACATCTCCTTCGCTATTAATCTTTTGGCAAGAATTGTAATGCACCATCACGCAGACATTTGACTTATGTTAAAGACATCTTCTATTACCTTAAGGGTATTATGGATTTGGGCTTGTTCTATCCTTACGGATCCTCGAGTAATGTCGCACCCCTTTATCTCGAGTCGATTCTCGCCTTGTTGGTTATACCGACGCATGATACTTATATGATCTGGACAAGGCATGTTCTCAAATGGGTTATGTCTTTATTGTTGGAGGCATCACAATCTCTTGGAGGTTAACTAAACAGGCCTTAGTTGCCACTTCGTTTAACCATGCTGAAATTTTGGCCTTACACGAAGCAACTCAGGAATGCTTCTGGTTGAGAGCAGTTGTGGGCCATATTTGATGCTCCTGCAATCTTTACCTTGTCGTTGACGTCTCGACGATGATCTATGAAGACAATGCAGCATGCATCAAACAACTCAAGAAAGGTTACATCAAAGGAGACAACACCAAGCACATTGTGTCAAAGTTCTTCTTCTCATATCAACAACAAGAGCATCAAAAGATTGAAGTCACGCAAATCCATTCATAAGACAATATGGCCGACCTCTTCACCAAATCACTACCGAATGTGACGTTTCAGAAGCTTATTCAAGGAAATGGTATGCATAAGCTTTATGAGTCGTAACATTGTTAGTTCTCTTTGGAATTATGTCAAACTTAGGGGGAATATCCTGAAGTATACTTGCTTGATACTTTTTTTCCTTACGATTAGGAGCATTTTTCCCTTTGGGTTTTTGCTACCTAACGAGGTTTTGATGAGGCACCCACCTTGGGTTGATCATATCCCTGACGACGTCTTGTAGATGTTTCATTTGACTTTTCATTTCTCACTCATTTTTCCTTAGACTATGGGTTTTACCATAGCCGTTGGGTTTTTTTGTGAGACTTAGTTGCTTATGCAAGTTCCTACTTTACTTTGACACTAATGTGTTCCCAGAATCAGTGTCAACGAGTCGACTTCCTCAACTTTACATGATGCCGAATCTACTTGAGTATTTACACACTTAAAGGGGAGTGTTATAAACTTCTTATTTAGGTGTGATTGTGTAAATTCTAGATTAGATTTGATACTAGTTATTCTTCTCTATTAGGATTTGTATTCCTTGGAGGAGAAGGATTATTCCCTCCCTTATTACTATAAATAAAGGCACTGCGTAAGGGGAATAACACATTCTTCACACAACCTACAAACACATCTCTTTCTATGCCGCTGGACCCTCCCTCTCTTTGTCAGATAAAACAAGCCACAACAATAATAAGGGATGATATTTATCACAATTCAATAAAAAAAAAAAGCTGAATTATGGGACCTAATCCGATAAATTAGACTAAACTGAATAATAATTCACAAAATTAAATTTATATCAAATTAAATTTCATCCGCGTTGCTATTGCATTATATGCGTAAGTCCACATACGAAAGATTAAAATTAAAGTGCCGCGAGAGGAAAATATTGGGCTAATTTTGTGAAGAGACTTGACAAACCCAGTGGTTAAAGTAAGCTCAATTAAGAGACCAAGTTGGGCCGACATGTGGAAAGTGTAGTTAGGCTTTTATGCAATGCAGAAATCGATTCAACGTCTGCCACGTTATTAATTATAGAAAAATATAAATTAATACGATTTTAAAGTATTAAAATTTAATATTTAGAAAATTAAATTCTCGTAACCTATTTGAATAAGGCAAAAAGTAATCGATTATTAATTCTATAATTAATAGAATAATTTTGCATATCTGAGCTTTAATCATGTTTGGTAAAACAGTGCACTTTTTTGTTTGTAGTTTAGATGAATTTGATGTAAAATATTGCTTATGTCATAAAAAGAATAATGAAATAGTTATGTGATATTCAGTGGTTTCCCCCATTGATATAAGACAATAAAACAACGAAATGTAAATTAGAAAGTGAAAAATATAATTCACGAACCTGTAAAAAGTAACTAAGTAATATTGTTTTAGAAACTAATCAGGCATGACATTTACTAACAAAGTCAAACGAATAAACAAGTCAAAATGAGGCATAGTAAACAGTGTTACACTGATGAGCATATAATTGAGGGTATTTTACAATCAGAGATCAGTACTGTCAAGCCTTGTAATGTGAGTTTGTATTTAAGTATGATATTGAAGTGATAGATTGTATATATGAGTACTAGTTTTTTTTTTCTTTTTTTTAATGAATTGAAGATATTTCAAGATAAAACGAACTCTATTTTTGTTATAGAAGTTTCAAATTTAAGAAATATGAAAATGGATAAAAAAATTCCACTTGTAGCTGATGATCCCAGGAGTTGTTGGCTTAAGCATTTGAGCATAATCTGCTGCCAGAATTCCTGTAATTTGAGCATGCAAAGAAAACAACAACTGCGTATCTAGTGGCGAGGGGGGTTGGGAATATGAGTAATGGCAGAGCTAGAAAATTTTTTGTTGGTTGGCTAGCTAAAAAATACTCTAAAATTAAATTATATATTTTTTGCTATACACATACTGATGCAAAAATTTAAGTTTAACTTTTGTACTTGTATACTTTAAAATTTGTTTGGCATGAACTTAATAAGCTTAGCAACTGCAAACTGCAAAAATTACAAGAAATCATCTAGTTTTATATGTTTTTAGATGCAAACACAAGAAGAAGAGAGAAAACTATCATATATGGACAATCTCAATTACAGCCACACAACTGGCACAAAGCAAAACAATGAAAGTAGAAGTAAACGCAATCTTAATAAAAAATTGATTGAAAATAATATAATGCACACTAAATCAAAATAGAATAATCTTGAACAAAATGACATCAAAATTTCCATAGTAATTTTTATATTTGTAGTTGTGCTAAATAGTCACTAGGCTACTTTTATTAAAAAATAAATTTTCTTGCATTTATTTTGTCTATTATATTAGGCTATACACCAAAGTGCATACATTGCCGCAAACCCTTTCTCGGCTACAGCCTGCTGTGGCCTTTGGTGTGGCTCCGCGCCAATATGAGTTAAGATTAGGTTATCAAGGGTTAAACAAGAGCAAAAAGCAATTGCATTTGCACATTTTATTTTTTGTTAAACAAGAACAAAAAGCAATTGCATTTGCACATGTTATTTTTTAATGATATTCTTGAGGCCATATATATTATATATTCATGCAATAACAACTTGAAATCTGGTTGAAATTCATGTTTACCTAGCTACCTAGCAAACCTAGATATCTTGCAAAACAGGCCTCCTTAAATAATGCAATGTTTCATTAGTTGCATGTATGTTCTTCGCTTAATTAGTCAGGCAAATAACAGCAGTACCAGTAAGTTTAATTTACGTCAGCAAGTGATTGACATATTAATATGAAGGCAGTGAAAACCAGGCTCCACAATTTGGCAAATTAAAGCACAATTTTCATACTGTTTTCAACCTTCTTAATAGGGTTATCAGTCTTCTTCAATCGTATGGAGAGGGTGAGAAGCACATAGACATGGAAACAACCATTATATAACCTACATATAAACATATATATGAATAATATAAGATGATGATGATCCAATCGACAAAATGCTACTTATCTAAGTGGAGTTGGTTTATGTCTAACATTCAAGGGACATGCAGAATATAAGGAAAAGTTGGTTCCCGGAACAAATTTTCAGTTTCCGGGATAACATTAAAAAACAGAAAAATAATCAAGCTAGGGAGAGATAAGAAAAAGTACGTACGTAATAGTTTATTCAAGTTTTATGATTAAATATAAATTGCGATAACTACACAAGCTATACATGAAGGTTGAAAGCTTTAATCATCGACATGAGATTAACTCAATGTACGTGGAAACGAATAGTTTTGTTTCCATGGCCATGAATTAATTAAACAACAAAAAAACATATCATTGGAAGAATCAATATCAAATAAAATTACTGGAAATCGTAAGCATTAAATTAATTGGAAAATAAATGAAGGAAAAAAAAAACATATGTTAGAATATAGCATGAGAATACAGAGCCACAACTGGAAGACGTAGAGAGACCAAACCATGAACTAAATTTCCATTAGTTGGTAAGGAAAAATCAATACAGAAGCTAAGGAAAAGAAAAAACGAGTACCAATTCGATTTAGTGAGAACATAGTTGGTAATCTTCAAAGTTCAAATGAACCCCAAAACGGGGTCATTTTCGAGTTTCCAAATCTGACAGTGTGTATTGATAGACAAACAATTCTACATATAATTGGACCATACAGAATTCAAATACCAAAAGAAAACTTAAAATCATATACTCATATATAGCAGTGTAATACAAACTTAGCAAACCCCAAATATATATATGCTAACCTAGCTAATAAATTCCATCATAAGGGGAGATCATTAAAACGTACATTTTTTGTAGTTATATACCCAGTCTTTGATCTTCACCTTCGTGTTCCCAGCCTCCAAATATAAAACAAACAAATTGAAGTACGTACCCTTGCAAATCTCACACTTATGGGGATTGATAAATCCCTCTTATCATACACATCTTTTTTCTTAATTTCTCCCAAAATCACAATCAAAATATTTATTAGCCGGGTAGAATTTGGGAGAAATTAAAGTACTCACTTAGCTCCAAACAAGTACCCAAGTGATGAATCTCCACCAGGAGCTGATTTAACTTTTATCGTCGGACGATCCTGAATAAATATCATTTGGTAGAAAAATACATTATAAATTTATAATAATTAAGGTGTAGCTGCAGAGTTGAATTTTCAAAATATAGTTCATAACAAAAAAAAAAAAAAACGAGAGCTTACAGTTAAGAAGTTCCCAGAATTTTGGCCTTCAGCTCTGTGATAGTTGTTGGAATTTTTTTGTTTTTCTGAAGAGTTAGTAGGAGTATCTGGAGGCTTAAATTCAATGCTGGAATCAAATCTATCGATGCCATATGGGGGTATTACTGGCTTAGCTGTTGGAGGTGGACTTTGCTTCTGATCATCTGAGCCAAACAAGTACCCCAATGAGCTTTGTCCCCCACCATAGCTCCCACCTCTACTCATGGCTGCAGCTTAATTTGACAATTTCAAGATCCGTTTGTCCAAAGTTAGAGGTATAGGAGAAAGAAAGAGAACCCTAATATATATAAACAAATTATGTGTGAAATCTATGTGCATATTTTTGGATGGGTTGATGATGATGTATCGTACCTAATTTGTCATTATTTTCTTTATTGATTACTAATATCAACTTTAATCGTATGGTGCATAATAATATAGGTTAGAAAGGGCATCTGATGTATTGAGTAATTGCCCTTGTTGCATGGTGGTGATGTATGTGTATGTCTAATAGAGACTACATGTAATACGTTCCATGATCCATCCATTGTTGGAATCCCATTTATCTCAGATCGGCAGAGGGAAAGGAGAGAAGCACTTTGAATAAAATTACCCCATTCTAACTAATACCAAGGTCTTTATGAGAAAACCTCACACCTAACGAATTTGGCAGGTGGTAAAGTGGGGACATATCGATGTTGTTGGAGTGGGCCGTCGGCCCATCCGCCCGAAAAATTCTACATGGTATCAGAGTCAGGGGATGGGCTTGTACTGCCACGTGATTGGGTGGGTCCCCATTGGCACCGCGCGATAGGTGAGTCCCGACATGGCTCCATGTAGGCCAAAGTTGCCACGTGATTAAGTGGGTCCCCGTTTGGCCCTGCGTGTTGGGTGAGCCCTGACTTGGCTCCACGTGGTTGCCAATGTGTGGATCTCCACATGTGACCCACAAAATGGGGTCTCACGTGCGGGGGCGTGTTGGAATCCCATTTATCCCACATCGGCCAAAGGGAAAGGAGATAAGCAATTTGAATAGAATTATCCCACTCTAACTAACACTGAGGCATTTTGTGATAAAACCCTACACCTAATGGATTAGGCAGGTGGTAAAGTGGGGACAATATCGATGTTGTTGGAGTGGGCCCTCGGCTCGTCGACCTAAAAAATTCTACATCCATAGTTAAATCCCTCTTGTTCTTTTATGGAAACGCTCAATCATTAAAAGACAATTTTTCAAGCATTCATGCAATAGGGAGTGACTTAACTCCATATAACTTCATGTAATATTTCTTAATTCTTTGATGTGGGACTTTGAATTTTATATTCTCACACGCTCTCTCATGTGTAACGAATTTTTTAATCTAGCTAGCACGTGGATAGTTTTAATTGAGTGACATGCAACAAATGTGGATGTTGGTTGTCACATTTGGGCAAACTCAACACCATGAATTGCCATGATGAATGAAGTTGATTCCACTCTAAAACTAATTAATTGACAATAAGGAGAGTAGCCATGCCAAATTTCTTAACTCTCCAGTGACAGACCTTGAACTTCATATCCTTACAATTATTAGCATTTGTTTTATTAAGGGTTGTGGGAAAGAAAATATTTAATTTGAGGGACAATAGTGATGAAGTATGTAATTGTAACTATGCTCAAATTGTTACTTTAATTATGAAGGCTTTAGAAAGTAATGTTATTTTATACATCAAATAATGGGGACGAAAGATTCAAATTCATGACAACAAATATAAGGATGAATGTTCTTAACCAACTAAATTACAAGCACCCTACAAGTTTTAAAAAACATTTTACTGGCCTAGAAAATGAAAATAAAAAGAAGAATACAAATCAATTATAATTATACAACTACTCACTGATGCAGGTCATTAATGCTATTGGAAAACTAATACCGATCTTATATAAATTGATTGGAAATTAAAAGCGGTGTCTTTTGATAGAAAGATTTGTCTGTCCACACTTGAATTTAAATCAATAGTTACAATTTTTTACTCTTCATAAATAGTCACATACTTTCCAAAAATGTATCTTAACCTCTATAAATAGGCAAGTCCCCCCATAGTCATGAATCATTGTTTGATATTCTCATTGTCTATATATAAGGTGCGCTAAATGCTAGAATACGAGAGAGTGTTCAACAAATTGTAGTCCATTAAAGCCTTATCTTTGTAGTGTTATGTAATACCCCGTATTTAAAAAAAAATGGTTATATATATGGGTGTATGTTAGGTAATTATTTTTACGTAATGATTTTATTTGATTTATTTTTTTGCAAGAACCAATTCTCGGTATGTAAAATAGTTTCAATGTAAAATCCTTTTTTCCTACAAATTATTTCAAAAACTAGCTATTTCATGTTCATATGTAACTAGGGATATTTTTAGTTTGAATTGGAGAAGGGGATTATGATGAGTTTGGCTAGATTTTTCTCACAAAAGCTAAGTGGTGTTCTGGCAACCAATAGAGAATAAAGAGGAGGGGTTAGTCACTACTCTAAATAGGGTGAGGTGGAAAGTCTGTAGCATTAGGAGTTAATGATTTGGTGATTACTCACCACTCTAAATGTGAAGGTGGAAGTCTACTTAAGGGTGAGTTGGTAAGTTTGTATCATTAGGAATCTAAGAGCTAAATGTTTGGTGATGATTCATCCCTCCAAAGTTTGAAGAGGTGGGATTCATATTCCTTAGAGATGAACGTGGCCTTGGATGCTTGTATCCACCTTGCATAATATTGATTAACTTCACACATGTCTCTTTGCCATTTGAACACATTAGAGCTAAGGTTTTGCTTAACATTTGTTGTTTGTCTATTGGACCACGTTTCATTGTTAATGATGAGAATAACATTTGTTGCCTTGTGATTGGAACAAATTTCATGATGATGATTAGGTTAACATTTGATATGTTTCTATTCGAACACATTCATGTTTAATGATTAGCACAACACTTGCTTTCTTTCCATTGGCACACTTGTGGAGATTCTTTGGAGAAGAAGATGTCATGCAATCTACATAAAGGAAGGAGAAAAGAAACAAAGGAAGGAAATAGAGGAAAGAGGAAGAAGAAAAGAGAGAGGAAGAAGAAGAAAAAGAAAAAAAAGAAAAAGAACAACTCCAATAAAAAACCATCCTCCCTTTCATATTATCCAATTACCTTTCTTTTACATATTGTTAAGGTTTTAAGCCATCTTTCATTGTATTTGTAAGTCCCTCATATATAGTGAAATACAATGAAAGCAAACCCCAGTGGATGTAGTCAATTTGGCGAACCACTTAAATCTTGTGTGTTTATGCATTTACATTTTGAGATCTTTTCCATGAGAAGCACTTCCACCAAACTATCGGCAATCTCTATTTATCTCTCTTGAGGATGATGTACAAAGAGTGTGAGACAAATCCCAGAAAAATACATGAGCCTTACCCAACAAATCTCTCCATCAAACTACTATCATTTTCATCTATCAAAAGAAAGATATCCAAGACTAGAAATTCGTCCAATCTATTTAACAGATCAAAGCACCATCATCCATATATTTTATTATAATACTTCCTTCATGAGAGTTGTTCGTCTGTCTCTCTACCATACTATATCAAAATTTCATAAACATCCAACAATGTGATCGTCCATTATGTTTGAAATACCAACTCATGTCTCTAATCCCGCAGAAAACTGGATAGCCATGTTGTGAGCATCAAAACCCATTTTTCGTAACTCGAATCGAAACACTTCCTTCACAAAAGTTATTTCTTATCATCTCCTCTATAACATATCCAAAAACCATGATAATCGAATGTATGTGCTGACTTATATCCCAGTTCGAACAGCTGATAGTTTCAGCTATATTAAAGAAGTAGAAGTGGTGGGCTAAAATAAAAATAAAAGATGATGTTTGGAAAGGGAAAAGCTAGAGACATAATTTCATGCTTTGTGGCATTTGAGACATATATTTCACTCTAACGATTATTTTCTCTAACATGGATGTCTATTCTTTTCTAATAAAAACAGGTTGCCCGGCCAAGATGGACGAGACAATGAACAAATTATCTTAACACACCCCACATACTTGCTTATGTGATTTTCATTATTCTCCATGGAATGATCTTTCGTTTCCTTTTTTTGGTGTTTGTCCAACATATAGTATTGCTATTTCGGCTTTCTCCTTTTCTTTCCATTTAACATGTTGAACTACCTCTTCCCGGCTCATGTTAACATAGGGGACTATGTGTTGGCATCTTAGTTAGGGATGATGGTATTCACTCGCTTTGTTTAAATACTAATTTTGTCACAGCCTGTCCCGAATTATTTTATTGTCAGTGTGAAATGTCTGTTTTGCCCTTGGACGTTGAGGTGTGTTGTGTGTGACATGCTTTTAGAGGTGGTCCAATATGTTAAGTCTCTAAATGTTTGGACCCAACTAGAACCTAAGCTTTTGTTTCTTTTGGTTGGTAACCCAAACTAGGACAACTCACACACACCCAAACAACCCGTTGACCCTTCTCTCTCTCATTCTCTTAGATTTTATCCATTTTCCGTACAAGTTGTACGGTCACTCTTCAAACTAGCTTCATCTTACTCGGATCGACGTCGAGGAGGTTACTTTTGTGTTCCTTGTGAACTCAGGAGCTCATCCATACCCTTAGTTCGACGTGAAAACCTCGAAAACCCGTGAAACCAGGATTCCCGATTTGGGTTACTATTCATGTAGTTGTAAATGTGGACTTTTCAGTGAGTTTTAAGGTCGTAGGAAGCCTTAAAACATCTTCACGAGGCTCGGGGAAGAAAGTTTGAGTGTTTTGGACGTCGAGAAGTCCCAGTTCGCGAGTTTCAAGTTTTGGCCGGATTATCGAGGTTTCTCTGGCGAGATCCCGTGGATTTTAGGGCTTAAAATTGGTAAGGTTTTGTTCCTCTAGCCCTAAGCTTCATTTTGGTTCAAATTTCATGAATTTTGGTTGAGAAATGAAGAAGATATGAAGGTTTTAATATTTTTCCAGAAACCGGCGATCGCAGTGGCACCGACGACAATCTCTGGCGTTCCAAGGAAGATGAAGGGAAACATTCCATCAAGTCTGACGAAATATTCTAACGGCGTCAAGTAACGCCGTTAATTTCTGTTAAGGTTTTAACGGAATATTCCTAACGGCCGTTAGGCTCAGTTAGGGTTTGACCGCACGTGAGCCGCGTGTCTGGCCGTGCCTTGGTCCGCGCGTGAGGGTGCGTGGGTGCTTGAAATTTTTTTCTAAAAAATATGGGGATGTTCCTAAGGTTGAGTAGGTCATGGTGGTATATTCAAATACCCCATTTGAACAATGTATAAGAAGTTATTTCCTAGTTTTGTGTATGTTCTTTAAATAACGTTTATTCAGTTATTTCACATATAGGTGGGACCTATCATGAGGATGAGCACCATCAATCGAGGCTCGGGGGCTACGACCCTTCGACATATTAGTAAGTGGGTTTTTGGTTTTCCGTATATACTTATATACTTGAGATTTTTCCCAGAAAATGAATTTGAGTGATTATACGTTTTGAAATGCCATGCAAAGTATCTGCCTATTTTATTTATGCATTAGTAGTTACATATATTTATGATTGGTGCTGCGGACGCATAAATATGTTCATAAATTAAAGATATGAGATTGCTTTAGTTATGCGAGAGATGATGTGATGCATTGAGAGCTCATAAACCTGCACCCTGGTGTTAGTGCTCCCGCCCAGAGTTAGGGCACAGTCCTTCACGTGATGTTCACCTCCCACACCATATACTCAACTTGGATCCAAGTTAGGTGCACATGCTTGTCGTACAGACCATTATAGATGGTTCCGACTCGTAGGTGACTCGCGATCATTCGCACAGTCTTCACGTGATTGTAGCATTAAAACATATTTATTTTACACCTAGTCTTGTCGTACAGACCACTTTAGTTGGTTCCGACTTGTGTGCAGGATTTGATTTGATTTGATATGGTTGAGATTGGTTATGAGCTATAGACTCAGTCGTGTAGGTCAAGTTAAGGAGATCCGGCTGATATCATATCTGGCATTGATATATTTTAACTAGATTACTTATGGCATTTCATTGATATACTTTGGTGGTATATTTCTATGGATTTTCATCCTGAGCATGATTTTTGATATAACATATATTATTTTTCCGGGAAATTATACAGGTTTTACGGCGATGAGTTAGAACTTTTGAGAAATGAAATGATTTTGAAAAACTTTGTTTTTGCCCACTCACACTTTCTGTTTAGCGCCCCTCCAAGTTTTAGGTATAAGTGCTTTGGTGACTCTCGAGGATTTCGACGGTGGTTCTGACAGAACATCATAAATGTAGGATCACATTTGGGTGTTGTATATTAGTATCTGTCTTGCTTGACTGCACTAAGGCTATTTATGTTCTGGTTGTGTATTTCACGCTTAATCTCGCACTAGCACGTTATCTTAGCTTGTGTTGCTAGTAGTTGGTTTTTATTCACTCGTATTTCTCTATATCTTTATTGCTTTCGCGCGGTGCACATGGTTACGTCACGTTCACGTGACGGCCAGCATGCCCTGATTTAGGTCGAGGTGTGTCAGATTTAGCCATGAAGATCATTTTTTACCAGAGCTCATAATTTACTAATCTATCTAAATTTTAAATCCGAATAGTTCAGTGCCTACAACCAATTCAGCCATGATGATCATTTTTTACTAGAGCTCATAATTTTTACCAGATTTATTTTTCTCGTAAGTTTTTCAAAGTTGGTCGAATTAAAATTTAATTATTGAATTCTCAGTCCCTTTATTAGATCAGGCTCAAAATATGCAGGGAACAGTATTTATGTACCCCTCTTTAATTTCTTACATCTCTTTCTTTAATTTGGGGTGGCTGGTCCGTAATTGCATTTGAGATCCTCGATTTGACTTTCTTCTCCTCCGATACCATTTGTATATATTTATGATAGGAAAGTCATATAATACGTAGTTTACCTTTAAATGGTTCCATATATATATATATGTGAGACACTCATGATCTATGATTATAGAAAACAAAAGGGGTTTAACAGGATTAACAAAAAGGCTAGCTCTTCATTTTGTTTCCTAAAATTGCCTAACAAATCGCACCTTTCTCTCTCTCTCTCTCTCTCTCTCCAGTCTGTCTGCACCATTCCCTTTCTATTATCTTTTCCTGTAAAACTTCCTCCTCCAAACCATCAGGTCGGGCAGATCCTGCCTTCCTCCATCATGGCTTCGGTAAACATTTTCTCCATCTCCTCTTTTTTTCATTATTTTCCCTCATTTTTCTGTACAAGTACATGTATAAATTTCGGGTTATAGATGGCGATATAATTTCCGTACGTTGACCAATTAAAATTCTATTCTTTTCTTTTTTGTTATGTGAATTCTTGACAGTTTCTTAGGACAGAAAAGATCAAAGAAAGATTGAATTTTATTAGGTTGTGCAATGCTCTAAATTTTAGTTTTGTTAGGAATTCAAGGTTTTCAATTCTAATGACCTAGGGATAGTAGTTTTCCCATCATTCCTAGCATGGAAACTTATCATGCATTTCTGGAAAGATACGTATATGGAGGTTCTTCCTCCGAGCCCTTCTTTTCGTTTTTCCTTTTTGGTGCAAATTCATTGCCTCTCATAGGGATTCGTCCTAAGAAAGAAGTGCCGGCTGTCGATTACCTAACGCCCTCACCCTCCTTCTTTATTCGGGCTTGGGATCGGCAGTATAAGATAAACTTACATAGACGGAGTTTGCAAATTCATTGCCCCTAATCAATCAAATTGTTACCCATCTTAATGTGAAATTCTTTTCTTGTTTTCATTACAATGGTTAGAGAGTACAATATAGTTTCACGCATGATTCTTTTCCTTAAGTTTATTAAAAAGTAAATTCTAAGTCCCGATGCAGTTGCTTAACGACACGCATACACGTCGCTGTGTAAGAAACGCAGAAGATTGATGTGGAGGTAAGGTGAAGGTTAGATGAACAAGGACGTGAAAAATGGAGGCAGATGTGTGGAAATATATTTTGGTTTCATTTCATTAAGTTTTCGGTGTTAATTACAAACCGAGTAGGATCAAGACGATTGATGACCTAGCCAGTTTAGAGTATCTGCAGATACTAATCGGAGCTTGTTTTTACAATATTTCAGCAGGATAAAGGTCGACCGTTGCCGAAATTCGGGGAATGGGATGTAAACAACCCAGCTTCAGCTGAAGGATTTACTGTTATATTCAACAAGGCCAGAGATGACAAGAAGACCAGTGCGGCTCAAGTGAAGATCGTCACCCCACGAAAAAATGACGGCAGCACACGAAGAAATGGTGCTGGATACAACACTGTCAATGAGCATTATCCTAAGTATCCTCCCCCAAAGGTAACAAACACTATAGAAGTTGCTCTTGAAATTTGATGTTCGGGTTTTGTCCGTAAATATGGCCTGTTTGGAGTGCTTTAAGAAGGCTAAAATTGCTTTTGGACAAGCAAAAACGCTTCTAATAACTTTTGGCAGAAAATGTTAAACTTATTTCATGAAGCGCGTGTTGTTAATGAAATTTTCACGAGCTTCTCTCAAAAAAGTTATGAAAAGTACAAGTGTTTTCTAGATTAGCATTTTCAAATGGTGATTCCATAAAGAAGCACATGGCAGGTGCTTTCTTCAAAAATTTTCTTCCAAACATGGTCAGAAAGCGCTTTTAGTGATCTTAAAAGTGTTTTTAGTTATTTTAAAAGTACTTTTAAATAGGTCACAAATCTTCTCATAGCTTTGTTACTAATCTTCTAACTGAATATTTGCAGAATAAATGGTTTTGCTGTGGTTGAACGAATCAACAACAGCTCATGAGGGCGAGGTGATGATGCAAAAATATTAGGGTGTGACTGGGAGGAGTTACTACAAACAAATTAAAGACATTTTTTCTTGTGCCTGGGAAATATATGTGGAACAGCAAATCTCTCATATATATAAAAAAGTTCTTTTTGTTCCTTTTTTTTTTTTTCACTTCTGCTTTTATTGATTTTGGCTTCTTTTGCCCTTCTATGTCAATATATATATATTGGGCACAAGAACGTCACTTTATTTCGGTTTGCAGCAGTCACTTCTTGCTTGTTACAGGATCTTACCTTGTATCTATCTGATCATCCCACTCCCCAAGTCCGATAGCTTGTTTGGTGCCTAAGATTGGATTTGACTTGATAACACAGTAAATTCAAGCATGTTGAAGGACGGAAGAAACAAAGAAGTTTTGTCCAAGTTAAAAGGTAGAAGATGAAGTGCAGAGTGAAGAAAACATATCATTTTCAACCCCCTCACAAAATGGTAGGATACCAACATCTCTTATAACTTGTCCCTTCTTAATCCCCGTCCCCAGATGAAGAATCATTCACAACTACCTTCATTTCTTACTTCACCATGGCTTAAAATAGCAAATTATCACTTCAGGAGGAGGCACATACACAAGTTTTTTTGTCCCGTCGAATTAATCATCACAATGAGAGGGTCAAGTAATCTCTATGTAGACACTAACTTGGTTCAAAAAATAAAATGTCTGAGTTCATCCAGCAATTCTTCCCCCTTGTTGGGGTTTGTTTGGTTTGGAGGTCAATAGTTAAACACAATCACTTCTGTAGGATTATCCAACAAGCAAATCAAACATAATTGGGAAGTGACCATAACCACAAAGCAAAGTTGAGAGGATACTCCCCAAATTTAACCTGTATTTTCTAGTAAAATCACATCAAATACGAAATAATTTACGTTTTCCGGCTTCAATTAAGTTCTTACATCCGAAAGACCGCTGGCAGCTGGTTGACAAGGTTTGATACATTTCCAAGTCTAGCTGGCGTTTCATGCAAAACTTATAACTCAGGCTGTTGCGGAATTGTAGCATCAGTCCCAGCTCTACTTCCAGATGTTCAAAAGGCATGAGAAGGAAAAGAAAGAGGTCAAAACACGAAAAGATCCGACTATTATCCCTAAAAAAAATGGTAATTCGTACATCAAAATCATTAGAGGTAAATAAACCCAAGACTATAATACCGGAGTGATGAATTCTGTATTTTTGGAATGAATCCCATGAGATTCATAAGCGAATTGTGGGTGAGATTCTTCTGCAGGTGTAGGATCAGGGTGATTAAACAAGCAGTTGATTTCATACTTGCAAGTGCCAGTTTGCATATAGTGCAAACAATCTGCCTTCCCCTGTAATACGTTTAAAACAAGAAAAGATCCGACTAATATCCCTAAAAAAATGGTAATTCGTACATCAAAATCATGAGAGGTAAATAAACCCAAGACTATAATACCGGAGTGATGAATTCGGTAGTTTTGGAATGAATCCCATGAGATTCATAAGCGAATTGTGGGTGAGATTCTTCTGCAGGTGTAGGATCAGGGTGATTAAACAAGCAGTTGTTTTCATACTTGCAAGTGCCAGTTCGCATATAGTGCAAACAATCTTTCTTCCCCTGTAATACGTTAAAATAATTATTCAGCGAACATATGGACAATTGATAGTAGCTCCAACAGACTAAGAAAATAGCAAAGACAAAATCTCAAATCTTAAGCACCATGAATAGATAGATTTTCATTTCTCATATTTTTGCAGATCAAACCGAGAGTTTATACCGGACGAATTGGCAGGCCCAAAAAGTTAAGTTTCAGAGCTGGAGCTACAGAGGGTTCCCTTTTACGTTGTCCTGGGCAATACTGCAACAAGCTCAAGTGTTATATTAACATCAGGAAACTGTTACTAGGCCGCCATGCACATTGCACAGATTTGAAAATTAATTGTAATCCTGTGTAAAAAGGAATATGTGATTGTAATGTAACACCATACAAATGTCATGAAAAGAAAACACTTCGACTATAAGTTGATCACGTTCAAGACCCTCATCGTTCTATTGTTAGCTACAAGATAAAGGGTTTAAGATAACCACGTCGCCTATGAGTTGATCACGTTCAGTTAGGCATGCTAACCTACTAGCTTTCAGATAACCATATGAGAAGCCCCATCGTCACTCAAAACAGAAAGAGTTAAGATATTATGTGAAACCAAATATGCAAAGTAAAAGAAAACTTAAGGATGTAAAGCATGAAAACCAAGCAATTGAAGTAAAAACCAGAACTTCGGATAGACAATAATCTTGCTTCCGGTCTGGTCTTGCTTCTCTGTCAACTCTTCACTCTGCTTTGCCTTGTCCATAGACACCTTCTAAACAATATGATAAAGTTGAAAACACCAAGAAACACAAAGTGCTCACCAACACCACAAATATTTCATCCAGTCATACAAGGCCAGATGCATTAATGTTTCAAACACTAAATGCAGGTCCAAAGTCGCCATTTTTCAGTTAATCTGAAGTACCAATTTTCACGCACAAATTTCACCACAAAGATGCATGTGAAAGAAAAACATCATCTCTAACAAATATGACAAGTGCTTCATTTCGAGTCAATTCCACTGACAAAGATCATCATCACGGCATAATAAACTAACCGATTAACACATTCTTTACACCATAACACATGCATACATGCATTTTTCAGCTAAAGCATGAAACAAAGAGAGCTAAACACGAAAAGTCTAAATCTTTCAACCAAAAACATACATATGCAAATGCTAAATACAAAAAGTTAAGATACTACTTGAAACCAAATATGCAAAGTAAAACAAACTTAATGATGTAAACATGAAAACCAAGCAATTGCAGTAAAATGTTCAAAACCAGAACTTCGGATAGATAATAACCTTGTTTCTGGTCTGGCCTTGCTTCTCTGCCAACTCTCCCCTCTGCTTTGCATTGTCCTTAAACACCTTCTAAACAATATGATAAAGTTGAAAACACCAAGAAACACAAAGTGAGCACCAACAACACAAATATTTCATCCAGTCATACAAGGCCAGATGCATTAATGTTTCAAACATTAAATGCAGGTCCAAAGTTGCAATTTTCAGTTAACCGAAGTACCAATTTTCACGTACAAATTTCACCACAAAGATGCATGTGAAAGAAAAATATCATCTCTAACAAATATGACAAGTGCTTCATTTCGAGTCTATTCCACTGACAAAGATCATCATCACGGCATAATAAACTAACCGATTAACACATTCTTTACCCTATAACACATGGATACATGCATTTTTCAGCTAAAGCATGAAACAAAGAGAGCAAAACACAAAAAGTCTCAATCTTTCAACCATAAACATACATATGCAAATGCTAAATACAAAAAGTTAAGATACTACTTGACACCAAATATGCAAAGTAAAACAAACTTAATGATGTAAACATGAAAACCAAGCAATTGCTGTAAAAAGTTCAAAACCAGAACTTCGGATAGATAATAACCTTGTTTTTGGTCTGGCCTTGCTTCTCTGCCAACTCTCCCCTCTGCCTTGGCTTGTCCTTAAACACCTTCTAAACAATATGATAAAGTTGAAAACACCAAGAAACACAAAGTGAGCACCAACAACACAAATATTTCCTGCAATCATACAAGGCCAGATGCATTAATTTCGCAAATGCTAAATGCAGGCCCAAAGTCCCCATTTTTTTTTTTGTTAATCCAAAGTCCCGAATTTTCAAGTACAAATTTCACCACAAAGATGCATATGAAATTATGAATGAAAGCATCATCTCTAACAAATATGACATGAGCCTCCATTTCAAGTCAATTCTGCTGACAAAGATCATGATTGCAGCTTAATAAACTAACCGGTTATAACATTCTTTACACCATAATACATACATACATGCATTTCTCAGTTGAAACAATGAGAGCTGAAGTCGGGAAAACAAGAAAAGTCTCAATCTTTCAACAATAAACATACATAATGCTAAATACAAAAAGTTAAGATACTATTTGAAATCATATATGCAAAGTAAAACAAACTTAATGATGTAAAACATTAAAAGCAGTTGCATTGAAAACCAGAACTATGGATAGATAATAACCTTGCTTTCGGTCCGGTCTTGCTTCACTGCCAACTCTTCCCTCTGCTTTGCCTTGTCCTTAGACACATTCTTCTAATAAATTTGATAAAAGTTCAAAACACCAAGAAACACAAAGTGAGCATCAACAACACAAATATTTCCTACAATCATACAAGGCCGGATGCATTAATGTCTCAAACACTAAATGCAAGCTCAAAATCTCAATTTTTTTTGTTAATAAAAAATCCCAATTTTTTCACGTACAAACTTCACCACAAAGACGCATGTGAAAGAGAAATATCATCTCCAAAAAATATTATATGCACCTCCTTTTGAGTCAATTCTGCTGGAAAAATCATCATCGCGGCATAATAAACGAACCGATTAACACATTCTTTACACTATAACACATGCATACATGCATTTCTTAGCTGAACCAATCAGAGCTGAGGCCGGGTAAACACGAATAGTCTCAATCTTTCAACCATAAACATACATATGCAAATGCTAAATACAAAATGTTAAGATAGTAGTACATGACACCAAATATGCAAAGTAAAACAATCTTAATGATGTAAAGCAGGAAAACCAAGTAGTTGCAGCAAAAAGTTAAAAACCCGAACTTCGGATTGATATTAACCTTGCTTTCGGTCTGGACTTGCTTCTCTACCAACTCTTCGCGTTGCTTTGCCTTGTCCTTAGACACCATCTTCTAATAAATATGATAAAGTTGAAAACACCAAGAAACACAAAGTGAGCACACAAAAAAAAAAAAACAAATATTTCCTGCGATCATACAAGGCCATATGCATTAATGTCTTAAGCACTAAATGCATGCCCAAAGTCCCCATTTTTTTTGTTAATTCAAAGTCCCCATTTTTCACGTACAAATTTCAGAACAAATATGCACGTGAAAGAAAACATCACCTCTAACAAATATGATATGTGCCTACATTTCAAGTCAATTCTGCTAACAAAGATCATCATCGCGCCATAATAAACTAGTTGACTATAACACATGCACACATGCATTTCTCAGCTGAAACAATGAAAGTTGAGGCCGGGAAAACACGGAAAGTCTCAATCTTTCAACCATAAACATACATATGCAAATGCTAAATACAAAAAGTTAAGATACTACTTGAAACCAAATATGCAAAGTAAAAACAAACATAATGAGGTAAAACATGAAAACCAAGCAATATGTTGTAAAATCATAACCTTGGATAGATAATAACCTTGTTTTCGGTCTGGTCTTGCTTTTCTACCAACTCTTCCCTCCGCTTTGCCTTGTCCTTAGACACCTTCAACACAAAATGATCACCAACAAATATTTCCTGCTATCATACAAGGCCAGATGCATTAATGTCTCAAACACTAAATGCAGGCCCAAAGTCCCAATTCTTTTTGTTAATCCAAAGTCCTGATGTTTCACGGACAAATATCACCACAAAGATTCATGTGAAAGAAAAACTTCATCTCTAACAATTCTGATAAATGCCTCCATTTCGAGTCAACGGCAGCATAATAAACTAACCAATTAACATATACTTTACACTATAACATATGCATGCATGCATTTCTCAGCTGAAACAATGAGATCTGAGGCCTAGAAAACATGAAATGTCTGTCTTTCAACCATGAACACACATGCAAATGCTATATACAAAAAGTTAAGATACTACTTGAAACCAAATATGCAAAGCAAAACAAACTTAATGATGTAAAACATGAAACCAAGCACTTGCTGTAAACACCAGAACTTCAGAATTCGGATAGATAATAACCCTGCTTTCAGTCTGGTCTTGCTTCTCTGTCAACTCTTCTCCCTGCATTGCCTTGTCCTTGGACACCATCATCTAATAAATATGATATAGTTCAAAACACAAGGTGAGCACCAACAACACAAATACTTAATGCAATCATACAAGGCCAGATGCATTACTGTCTCAAACACTAAATGCAGGCCCAAAGTCCCCATTTTTCACGTACAAATTTCACTACAAAGATGCATGTGAAAGAAAATCTTCATCTTTAACAAATATGATACGTGTCTTTATTTCGAGTCAATCCCGCTGACAATGAGAGGTGAGGCCGGAAAACACGAAAAGCCTCAATCTTTCAACCCTAAACATACATATGCAATTGCTAAATGCGAAAAACGAGTGACATACCTGCTTGTTTTCCCTTCTCCGAGGGTGATTCCTTGTGCTACTCTCCTCAACAACCTCCTTCACCACCTCACCACCGTTCTCATTCCCTCCTCCTCCGCTGCCGCTTTCGCTCTTTTCGCTCTCTCTCTCCTTCTCAGTTTCCTCTTGAGTCTCTCTCTCCTTCCCTTTTTCTTTTTCCTCCTTTTCCTTCAAACTCAATTCCTGAATCTTCCGAATCTCATCGAGGAAGGCAGGGTCGAGATTCCTAACCCATTCGATCACGCCGGGGTCGAGTGTCCGAATCAATTCAAGGATTTCAGGATCGAGATCGGACGGCGCATGAGACGGAATAGACGGTGGATGACCACCTTGATCATCGATGGGATTTAGGCGAAAGGCGACGCCTTGAGGGAGTTCCGGTTGCCGTCCGGATCGAAAGTACCTATAAATTTCGACCAACACTGTAAATGACACCGGTAGCAGAACACGCGCCGTTGGCAACATTGGTAGTTTTTGCGCTGGCGGGGACGGCGGAGGCGGCGGCTGAAACTGGGTTGCTGGGTTTGCTGTGAACTTGCAACTAGCAGCTACATTATCATTACGGATTAAATTGAGTTTTAGTTGGTTGATTAATTGTAGAAACTGGGTTTTGACTGGTTAAACCAAAGTCGTCGGCTTTTTCTAGCAGAGGCATGTTTGCATTGCTTTTCAATTCCGAAGATACTAGGGAAAAGCGGACACTCAGTATACTTAGATGCAATAGCCACAGTGCCTCTACCTGTACACCTCTTACTTCGATACGAAGGAATCATAAACCGATGAAAGCTTTGAGCTACTTTACGACTCACAAAATGTTTCAAAATCTCAGCTGAATCATAAACAGATAAGTTTTGAGCTAATTAAATCATAAATCGATAAGCTTTGAGTCATTTTATAACTCTCAAAATGTTTCAAAATCTCAACTGAATACACCGCATACTCTGTCATTTTGATTATCCTAGGTTTTAATTTTGGGCCAGAGGTTGACGTATACGACCTCAGTTGACATATACGTTGACTTATATAACCTGAGTTCACTGTCAACTTCACAGGTCCCCTCCGGTACCTACAAACATGTTATTTTGTAATATGGGTTCGTCTTTTTCATTGGTGTTTTATGTGCAAGTTTAATCAATGTTACATGCAACAGACAACGCAAACGCCGCAACAAGTTCGATACACCAACAACCAAGCCATTCGAAGTTGGTCGGGGAATAGGCAACGACGACGAAATTGAAAGGATATTCCCCGACTAAACTTGTATTTTCCGGTAAAGTGACATGGATAAGAAATCATTTACACGTTTCATTCACAACTAAAAAGTTTGTGTCATCCGCGTGAAAGGGTTTGATACATTTCTAAGATTGAATTTACCGAAAGAGAGATTACACTTGTCCTCGGTGATGCGAATCCTGTGCTCTAGGCAAGCATTCATGCATAACTTATTGCACGGGCTGCAGCTGACTTGATTCTGGTGTGGATATTGTTTGTAGACGTTGGTCTCAGTCACTGAGTTGTTCATCATATATGGTGGACGTGCAGGCATGCTTCTTTCTGGTATATATGCTGGAGCCTAAAGGTGCAAACAGAAAAACAATTGGCATTAATATTAGGGATATCGGAAACTAATACGGATGCCAATCAACAAGTTTTGTACGCAGGAATATCAACTAAACAAATTACTACAACTATTGCAGACAGCAATTTGTCAAACTATTTGGAACTTTAAGTCCTGGTTATAGGATGGAATTCATAGCATCTGTGCATGAGCAAATTATTAGATTTATGAGCCAAAAACGAATAAAAAGCATGGCCGAAAAGTATAAGAAAATTAAACATACAAAAAATCTTAATCTCTTATCCCTCATAAACTGTTAACTAGTATACCAAAGTGATCACAGTTATTCAAACACGAGACTATAAAAAGGGAGTGTTAAGTAAAAGTACCCGATAACCATTCCATTCTGAATTTTGAGAAGAAACCCCTTGAGGTGGTGGAATCATCATTGGCGTGTAAACTGGAGCCTCATTCAATGGCCGTGGTGCCACTTTTGATTGTGATGCAACTTGTAACGATGCAGGACCATCATTGCCAAATCCAGATGGGGGATCAGATCCTCCTGTAACCGGCTCAAGTGTTATAACATCATGAAACTGTGACTAGTCCACCGGGGTACACATTGCAGATATTTGAATACAAGTCACAAAGGGAAGAACTATTACCGACATCTGAAAGCATAATTGTAATTACTGTATAAAAGGAATAAGAGAATGTAGTGAAAAAAACATACAATTTCATGAAAACCCATCCAGTGAATATTTGCTTGCTAGTTATCAACTTGCTATAATTTGATCAAAACAGATGACTCGCCTCCCCATACGATTTAGGCGCATAAAGTTCAAGATTTCAGGACTCTGTGTTAACTACAAGATGAAAGATTTTAGCTTTTTTATTCGGTTATGCAAGCCAACATAATTTTCAGATAAGCCGACTCCGAAAACCCCATCATCGTAACAATTACCACTATGATAACAAATACATGAACTAAAACATAATATACCGATCTTTGGCATGTTGATCAAACAATATCAGTAAAAACCATGGCTTCAAATACAAAATTGCTGAGAATTACAACAATAATAACCTTGCATTCCGTCTGGCTTGGATTCTCTGCCGACTCATCCTTATCCTTTACCCTTTCCCTAGGCACCTTCAATATGAACAAATCAAAACACCAGTAAACCGAAAGTGAGAACTGTTAACTACATTGAAATATTTGAGAATCGAAGAGAAAATGGAAAAGAAAGAGTAACTGAGAAAGATGAACTAGAGAGAAATATGAGACTTGTATTAACTGGAAAAGAAAGATTACACAATTCTGTAAGAGAAAGCCTAACTACTCTAACCAAATACTAACAAACTGACTAACTATATTGCTAACTTGTACAATCATTTTAACTAATCATCTAACTAATGGTGTGGAACTCTTAATACTCCCCCTAAATCTCAACTGGGGAAACTCAGTTTGAGATTGGAAGAATATCTGCAATAACTACTATGAAGCTAAACTATGCAGAAACCCAACCTCTGTCTCTAGTTGATCTTTGAAGCACAAAACATTTAAGTCTATAGTCTATGCCAATCCAACCTACTAATCATCACAGCAGCTTTAGTCTTTAGAAATCTAGGAGATGAGGAAGATGCTCATAAGCAAGAAACTTGAACAGATCTCTGTTATACCACCATGGGTATACATATGCAACATATGGCACATATTCTCCGGCAAGTTCCCTGTTCCAACCATGGGAAATAATGGTAACTTATATGGACCTCAGCAGTACAAATACCCTCTTTATTTCCAGCCTCTGAATCCAACCAATGGACTTGTATTCCTCTGCCTCTAACCAGAGCTGCACAAAGAATCACATGAAGTGCCGATAAACTTTCAGATAGAGTAGACGAGGAACGTGAAGATTTTCAAAACCAATATGATCCCTTCTAACCACACACTTCATAACAGCATATACCCTTCTTTACCAGCAACAAACCAAGCAATGCCTAAGATGGATATTCCTCTCCATAACTAATGGTGTGGGACCAAGTGACTAATTGTATTTCTGCCGCCCAATATTTCTCTGCCTCTCACAGGAGTTTCAATCAAAGAACAACCTTCTATAAAGGAGTCGTAACACACCCTCATACCTGTTATAACAATTTCTTACGGGATTACCCTTCATGGGATTTACCGTACACAATCTCATTCAATATTGGCTTCGGCCTTTAATATTGACAAAAACAGAAAATTAACAAACTATAGTGTGGCATCGGCCTTAACTATAGTACCACGGGATTGCCCTTTGTGGATTTTACCATAAACAACTTCTCTTAACAATGGCATCAGCCTTCACAATTTCAACAACAGAAAATGAACATCTATGTAGGATTACCCTTCGTAGGATTTACCTACTCATAACACGGGATTACCTTTGTGGGATTTACTATCAACAACTTCTTCAAACTTCATCTTTTCTAAGACACATATAACCGGACTTACAGTAGATACATGCTAACAACTAAGCTGGTTAGACTCGACATTACAGGATGTGATAAGGAATATACCGCACAACTCCTCAGTTAGCTCTTGAACAATCTTCTCAGACAGTACACTTCTCATGTTGGCACAAACCATAATCTGAATAACTATAAACTTGTATATGCTAGAATGCAAGAATGCACACCCATTTCTCCAAACATATCAAGAGTTGCAGAAAAATAAAACCCAACAAAAGAAACAGAGTAGAATTTCAAAGAAGTACAGAGACAAGAATCAAAACCCATCTTCAAAACCATCAAAACCCATCCTTAAGATCGCACCCTTCATCCACATTTCACTACAATTCACCTTGTTGCATACCCAAAGAAAACTCCAACTGATAGTGCCATTTTACATAATCCAAAAAAATTCCTGAAATTAAAAGATCCATTCTAATTGTTCAAGAATGTAGAGAAAAGGGACTTAAAACATAACCTTCACAAAAAATCTTGAGTTGTGCATTTCGTCAAACATGTGGACTACACAAAGTTTTGAGCTTTCCTCCATAGCAAAGAACAGAGCACGGATCAAAGCCATAGAAAATATTATTCAGAGAGCTGACTTGTACAATCATTTTAACTAACTATATTACTAGCAAACTTACTAACTATATTACTGACTTGTACAATCATTTTAACTAATCATCTAACTAATGGTGTGGAACTCTTAATAAGAACCAATAGCAGAAATGTTCTAATCATACAGTCTAAGCCACTCGGAGTTCGTCATCACCATTCTTTAACGCAAAATCTCATTGAAAATGTATGTAAACGAAAAGAACACCATTTTCAGCTACAACCCTACAAATGCAAACACATATATGGCTTTGCTGCATTGCTGCAGAATTTCAACTAAAACTAACAGAGGATGGGCAAATATAAACTAAAAATCCAATCTTTCAACTGAATAATTGAAATAAAAGAGGTATACCTAGTTGGTTTTCCTTCTAACAAGGTGATTAAACTTGCAATTGGATCCAAACTTGCAATCATCGAGTTTGTTCTCAACAAAACCATTAGATGTAACCACTTGATCAAACTTTAAGTACCATTGTTTGGAAGCTTACTTGAGACCATAGATTGATTTCTTTAATTTACAAACCATATTCTCCTTCCCCTTTCAATAAATCCAGGGGGTTGTACCATGTAAATGTCTTCTTGAAGATCACCATTAAGGAAGGTTGTTTCTACATCCATCCGATGTAACTCAAGATCAAAGTGGGCAGTGATTGCCATAATAATTCGCATTGAATCTTTGGAAGACATTGGTGAAAAGGTATCATTATAGTCAATACCTTCTCTCTGAGTAAACCCTTTAGCAACCAACCGAGCTTTATACCTCTCAATTTGTCCTTGTGCATCCCTCTTAGTCTTATACACCCATGTACACCCTACAGGCTAGTCCTTGGCTCCACTAACAACCAAACATGATTCTTGTACATTGAGTCCAACTTCTCCTTCATTGCATTGTTCCACAAACTTGACTGTGAACTCCTTATGGCCTATGAATAAGTTGTTAGATCATCAATGTCTCCAATATTATAGTCAGTTTCTTGAAGATAACAAAGAAAATCACTTGTAATTGCAGGTTTTCTTGTTCTTGACTTCTTGTGGATCTTCTGATTTCAGGTTGAACTTGAATATTGTCAATTTGTTGTGCAACTTGCTGAGCATTATCAATTAATTCAGTAGCTTGCTAACTCAGTTCATGCTTGATTTCAGTTACTTCTTGTTGCTTCATCACTTCATCAGTTTCATTAGAATGATCAGACTTAATGTGTTGATCATTGGCTTGAGAGTACACCAAAACTGGGTAATGTTCACTTGAAGATGCTTCAATTGATGGTTGTTCAAGTTCCTCAAATATAAAGTTCTCAATGGTAAAATCCGAGACATCTTGATCTTCAAACAACCTTGCATTATGGGTTTCCTTGATTCTAGTGTGAGCCTATGCACAATAGAACTTAAACCCCTTTGATTTTTCCAAGTAACCTATGAAATAACAAGACTTCGTCCTTGGATCCAGTTTCTTTTCCTCCGGATTATAGAACCTAGCATCTGCCTTACATCCCCAAATATTTAAGTGACCAAAACCTAGCATTCTACCATACCAGACTTCAAAATGAGTGGTTGATACTAATTTATTAGGGACTCGATTAAGTATATAGTTAGCAGTCTTCAGAGCCTCACCCCATAAGAAACTAGGCAACTTAGACCTTGACATCATGCTTCTCACCATGCTAATCAATGTCCTGTTTCTTCTTTCTAATACTCCATTTTGTTGTGGTGTGCCAGAAGTTGTGTATTTAGTCACAATTCCTTGTTATTCAAGGTAGAGTGCAAAATGACCATTCTGTTGTCCAAACTCTGTTTATCTGCCAAAATATTCTCCACCCTTATCCAATCTAACAATCTTAATGAATTTCTTTAACTGCTTTTCTACCTCAGTCTTAAAGATTGTGAAACATTTAAGAACATTTGACTTTTCACTCATTAAAAATGTATAACCGAAAAAATCATCAATGAAATTAACAAAGTAACTGTTTCCACAAATTGTTTTAGTTGGGAAATGACCACAAACATCAGTATGAATAATCTCAAGTAAATTTTTGCTTCTCTTGGGTTCAAAATTTCGAAACTTAGTTAGCTTTCCTTTGTAACAATCCACACATTCAATGGTAGTTTCAAAATCAAGTGAAGGAATCAAGTTTGCTTTTGATAGTTTAGTGATTCTTTCTTTTGATATATGACCTAATCTCTTGTGCCAAAGAATGTAAGAAGTGTCAATGTTTAACATTCTCTTAATGCTTATATTTAGTGCATGATGTTCATTAAAGACCACACTACACTCCAACTGCCATAAGTTTTCAACTAAGCTAGCAATCCCTAAATTGGAATTAAGATAGTTCTTTTGAAAAAGTTGTAAACATTCATCATCACCTAGGAAGGAAAAACCATTTTTCACGAGTTTAGAGGCTGAGATCAAATTTCTTCTCATCTTTGGCACATAAAGCACATCATTCAATTGCAAAATAAAACCAAAATTCAGTTTTAACCTAATTGTTCCAACAGCTTTAACTGTAACATTTGTCCCTTCCCCCACAAAAAACATTAAAACAGTTAAAACTAGCATCCTTTTGTTTTTCAAAACCATGCTGTGAGTTAGTTATGTGAACTATGGAGCCAGTATCAAACCACTATGAGTTAAAAGGAATCTCAATTAAGTTTGACTCTACACATACATTAGCTATTTATTTCCCATTAGCTTTCAGATAGTCTTTAAACAGTTCACAATCTTTTCTTAAATAACCTCGAGTTTAGCAAAAAAAAAAACACTTAAGCTTAGCTACATTTTTAACTTTAGGTTTAAGATTGTTAGACCCTTTGGAAGATTCAAATATTTTAGCAAAAATACCAGTCTTATCAGAATTCCTAGAATTCTTGAAGTTCTTACCTGAATTATTTCCAGCATTGTATGATTTCTTCCTTCTTCCTTCTTGCACAAAGTTCACAATCTCCGCCTCTTTGCCTTTTTCTTGCCTTTGGCAAGTCTCTTCTTGAACACATTGTGCAATTAACTCATCTACATCCCAACTCTTGTCCTGTGTATTATAAGGCACCTTTAATTGAGAGTACTTGAATGGGAGAGTTTGAAGAATCATGAAAACCAACTGCTTTTCTCCAATGCTAACATCCATTGAATTCAACTTCTTTGCAACGTCAATCATTTTCATAATATGGTCCCTGATTGAACCAGAATTATCAATTTTGTAAGTTGTTAGCAGTGACATATATTGGTTGATCTCTGCTTTCTGTGACTCTTTGAATTTCTTCTCAATAGTCTTCAAGTAATCAGTTGCTAAATCATGTTTCTTAATGCCTCCACGAACTGTATCAGTCATACCACTCTCCATGATAGAAAGTGCCACTTTGTCGGCTCTTGTCCACCTTTCATGATCAGTCTTCTTAGCTCTAGTACTCTGATCTGTGATCATTGGTCTTGGAGTATCAATGACAATGTCATACTCATTGATTGTCAATAACAATCCAATTTCTCTCCTCCATTTTTTGTAGTTACTCCCTCTAGTGAGAATTGGGATATTTGCCAAGTTCAAAGTCTTCAAGGATATTGCAGACACTGCAGATGAAATCACAATCATGAACCAATTAGGTTCCTACTTTCCTCTTGCAGTTTGCACATCAAAACTTGCATCAATGATTCATACATATAGACTTATCAACACATAGTTGACAATCATACATAGAATGACTGATTCATCGAGAACTTAGAAGATCACAATAAGATATGCAACAATGGACCGTTTTCAAATGTCTCATGCATACTGCATATGAAAATTTTGCAGGATATCGAGATAATAGTAATCTTAATTGTGAGTAGTTAGTCCTTTACAAAGAAACTTCAATCAATAATACCACATAATATTAAATTTCCTTGAAATAATTTGGATCTTGTTTTTTTTTTTTTTTTTTTTTTTTGGTTAACTTACGAACCACTCAATTTCAAGGCTGAATTCATAGCATGTAGTCTAGGTTCTAATACCACATGTTAACATAAACATATAATATGAATCACAGAACTTCAAACACAAAACCACGTTCATAAACCTTTGAACATAAAACAAACACATTACATGCAGATGAAATCGAAGAGCCTGCCATGACTTGTTTCTGCAGCAAACCAGAGGTGCACCTTCTTCTCTCTTCAGTAATTAGTTTGCTCTTTACTAATAATAGGTCTTGTTTCAAAAGAATAGAGCACGGTAACTGTGAAAGCAGAGGCCACTATATATATATATATATATATATATCATAATCCTAGCCAAGTCCTACAAGGATTCCCCTATTAGAATCCATATAGACAACAAATTCAATACACATAGTGTTTCAGCATGACATGGATTACAAATCCACTCCCAATAAGGACTTCCTATTTAATCTTGAACCAAATAACTTAATCCACATATTCATACTCATGCTCATATTCTAACATTTCTAGGTCTATATATATATATATATATATTGTGCGGTTCTCGGTTAAATAATTGGGCACAAGAACGTCACTTTATTTAGGTTTGCAGCAGTTGGTTCTTGCTTGTTACATGACCTTACTTGGTATCAATCTGATCATCCCACTCCCCAAGTCCGAGAGTTTGCTTGGTGCCTAAGATTGGATTTGATTTGGTAACACAGTAAATTCAAGCATGTTGAAGGACGGAAGAAACAAAGAAGTTCTGTCCAAGTTAAAAGGTAGAAGATGAAGATGAAGTGCAGAGTGAAGAAAACATATCATTTTCAACCCCCTACAAAATGGTAGGATACCAACATCTCTTATAATTTATCCCTTCTAATCCTGTCCCCAGATGAAGAATCATTCACAACGACCTTCATTTCTTACTTCACCATATTTTAAAATAGCAAATTATCAAATCTAAATTCTACGCACCAAATGAGAAGGTTTGACAAATTCCCTTCAGGAGGAGGCACATACACAAGTTTTTTTTGTCAAACCTCGTAAATTCTTAGTGCACTCTCGTTTGTTTTGCTCATTGTCGAGGATCATCAAATTTTTTTGTCCCGTCGAATTATTCATCGCGCTGAGAGGATCAAATAATCTCTATGTAGACACTAACTTGGTTCAAAAAACAAAATGTTTGAGTGCATCCAGCAATCTTCCCCATTGTTGGGGTTTGTTTGGTTTGGAGGTCAATAGTTAACACAATCACTTCTGTAGGTAGGATTCTCCAACAAGCAAATCAAACATAATTGGGAAGTGACCATAACCACAAAGCAAAGTTGGGAGGATACTCCCCAAATTTAACCTGTATTTTCTAGTTAAATCACATCAAATACGAAACAATTTACGTTGTCCGGCTTCAATTAAGTTCTTACATCCGAAAGACCGCTGGCAGCTGGGTGACAAGGTTTGATACATTTCCAAGTTCAAAATAACAAAACGATTAACTCCTCTAGCTGGCGTTTCATGCAAAACTTATAACTCAGGCTGTTGCGGAATTGTAGCATCAGTCCCAGCCATACTTCCAGATGTTCAAAGGGCATGAAAATGGTAATTCGTACACCAAAATCATGAGAGGTAAATAAGACTATAATACCAGAGTGATGACATCATTCCATTCTGTAGTTTCGGAATGAATCCCATGCGATTCATAAGCGGATTGGGCAAGATTCTTCTGCAGGTGTAGGATCAGGATGATTATACAAGCACCTGTTTTCATACTGGCAAGTGCCAGTTCGCATATAGTGCAAACAATCTTTCTTCCCCTGTAATACGTTAAAATAATTATTCAGCGAACGTATGGACACTTGATGGTAGCTCCAACAGACTAAGAAAATAGCAAAGACAAAATCTCAAATCTTAAGCACCATGAATAGATAGATATTCATTCCTCATATTTTTGCAGATCAAACCAAGAGTTTATACCGGACGAATTGGCAGGCCCAAAAAGTTAAGTTTCAGAGCTGGAGCTACAGAGGGTTCCCTTTTACGTCGTCCTGGGCAATACTGCAACAAGCTCAAGTGTTATATTAACATCAGGAAACTGTTACTAGGCCGCCATGCACATTGCACAGATTTGAAAATTAATTGTAATCCTGTGTAAAAAGGAATATGTGATTGTAATGTAACACCATACAAATGTCATGAAAACACTTCAACTATAAGTTGATCACGTTCAAGACCCTCATCGTTCTATTGTTAGCTACAAGATAAAAGGTTTAAGATAACCATGTCGCCTATGAGTTGATCATGTTCAGTTGTGCATGCTAACCTACTAGCTTTCAGATAACCATATGAGAAGCCCCATCGTCACTCAAAACAGAAAGAGTTAAGATATTATGTGAAACCAAATATGCAAAGTAAAAGAAAACTTCAGGATGTAAAGCATGAAAACCAAGCAATTGAAGTAAAAACCAGAACTTCGGATAGACAATAATCTTGCTTCCGGTCTGGTCTTGCTTCTCTGTCAACTTTTCACTCTACTTTGCATTGTCCTTAAACACCTTCTAAACAATATGATAAAGTCGAAAACACCAAGAAACACAAAGTGAGCACCAACAACACAAATATTTCATCCAGTCATACAAGGCCAGATGGATTACTGTTTCAAACATTAAATGCAGGTCCAAAGTCGCGATTTTTCAGTTAATCCGAGGTACCAAATTTCACCACAAAGATGCATGTGAAAGAAAAACATCATCTCTAAAAAATATGACAAGTGCTTCATTTTGAGTCAATTCCATTGACAAAGATCATCATCACGGCATAATAAACTAACCGATAACACATTGTTTACACTATAACACATGGATACATGCATTTTTCAGCTAAAGCATGAAACAAAGAGAGCTAAACATGAAAAGTCTAAATCTTTCAACCATAAACATAGATATGCAAATGCTAAATACAAAAAGTTAATATACTACTTGAAACCAAATATGCAAAGTAAAACAAACTTAATGATGTAAACATGAAAACCAAGCAATTGCAGTAAAAAGTTCAAAACAAGACCTTCGGATAGATAATAACCTTGTTTCTGGTCTGGCCTTGCTTCTCTGCCAACTCTCCCCTCTGCTTTGCCTTGTCCTTAAAGACCTTCTAAACAATATGATAAAGTTGAAAACACCAAGAAACACAAAGTGAGCACCAACAACACAAATATTTCATCCAGTCATACAAGGCCAGATGGATTACTGTTTCAAACATTAAATGCAGGTCCAAAGTCGCGATTTTTCAGTTAATCCGAGGTACCAAATTTCACCACAAAGATGCATGTGAAAGAAAAACATCATCTCTAAAAAATATGACAAGTGCTTCATTTTGAGTCAATTCCATTGACAAAGATCATCATCACGGCATAATAAACTAACCGATAACACATTGTTTGCACTATAACACATGGATACATGCATTTTTCAGCTAAAGCATGAAACAAAGAGA